>CAJDSM010022999.1:0-14110 GCA_903981925.1 Ostrea lurida
GGGGGGAGAAGTGGTAGTTAGTGATTAGGAAAACGGAAAGTGGGAGAAAGGGTCCAGCGTGATTTCTTGGGTAGTGTTCAATCAGCGTTGTAAGCATAGTATGAGTGGGGAATTTATGTGCTTAGTTAGAGATTGGAGGGTAAGCTTAGTCCAAATTGCTATGTTAAAGTCACCGCTGTGTCAGAGGCAAGGCAATTTGATTCCTAATGTGGTAAAAGTGGGAAATTACTTCCTTTTAGGATGGCTTAAAATTTTGCAATAGCATGTTATATGGTACAATTATTAACGTATAATATGTATATTAAGTTTTATGTATTATTTCAATTTTTATTAATGTTTATGTAAAGAAATTATTTAGTATGTATAAATGCTTATTTGCGTATAAGTATAGAAATTTTATTAAAATACATTTTATATATTCTCATTATAGTGCCTTATTTTGGTAATGATACAATGTGGGAACATGCGATATATGAGGGGATACATTAGCGGCCTAAGGTTTTTGATAAGGCAAATCTGATGAATTCAGAAATGTGGTAAAACTTTCTTTAATGTTATTGGAAAGGAGAGGAGAGGGTAACAATTTGCTATATAATTGTGAAAAATAGTAGTAGTTTTTGGAGGCTAGGGATGAAGATGAATTGGATTAAAATAATACTGTGTTAAAGTATTTACCCGTCTGGTCAACCTTCAGTACTATATATTTATAATACTACAATCTAAGGAGGACTTGACTCACTCTTTTTCAGTGTGGAAAATTAATTGGCTCTTATTGCACTGGACCGCAAAGAGCAGGGGTGGCATGTTAGGGAGGCAGCATAATATATTAAATATATGATTAATATATTGGACACACAATAGGGCGACTGAGATATGAGGGAATCGAGGTCAAAGATCCCAATGAGTCGGGCAATACATATTCTGGTAAATTCGGGAAATTAATGAACAGTGATTGTGATATTTTAACTTTGCCATGACTAAAGAAACAGATACATGTGTTAAAATCCGCTATGTATGTTCATTGGACCTGTACAAGCGTATGTCTTGACTTCGCTTATTGTACACAGTGGAATAATTAAAGAGTTTAAACATTTCGGCATTTTTAAGTTAGTTGATATTTTTTGATTCTCCTTTTGGGAATTGAAAAAGCTGGAAATTGATTTCGCAAAACAGAGGTGTTGTCATCTATAGATTAATCGTAATAGTATGTTTTTAACATATTAGTATTTGGCTGGCAATATGAAAAGCATACACAGTTTTACCGTTGGGCGCAGAATTGGTCTTATTTCGTTTGATTAAACTCGGATGTGCTTTGGAATTTAATGTCTCGGTGGACGTGGCAGGTCGCGGTAATGCGTTATAGACATAAGTGAGTATTCCTCTTTAGACAGGTGGAGGGTACATAAGGGGTTTTCTCTTAGTGACAAAGTGGATAGAAGCGTTGGTAAGGATACCGTAAAGTTATCGGGTGTTGCGTGGGTGAGCCGGCTATCAGAGACATTTGTCTATATGGCGCACTCTAATCCTGCGTTTTGTCTACAATCACTTGCTTCCTATCTGAGTGTTAATTCAGAGAGCATGACAAGCCGTCGTGGCTTGGCTCGGGTTGTTTCGTCATATACATGTAGCTCATGGTCCTTTGTTTTGCCGTATTGCCTCGTAGATTTACGGGACATGCCTGTGTTTTCCTCTGTCATAATGTTTGATGGAGGACTTATATTAGAAAAGAAAGCAGATTGTTCTACTGTGATCGGCGGATAAAGTGCAAAAAAGAAATACTTTACTTCTGTTGTTGTAATATTACCACTGTGACGTAATAAATCTTACAATAGATGAAATTCTGGATTGTGTGTCCATTCATAATTAGTCGTTTGTAGTTTTTGACAGATAGATCGAAGGGAGTTAATAAGTCAAAAAAAAGAATTGGACTAATAGGATTTTTACGGCATGTATTAGACTTATGCTCACCTTTTTTTTAGGATTGGCGGGGGGGGGGGGTAGCGTGTTCGTCTTTACGTTCTTTGTCGGCCTTAGTTGTCAGTATGGTTGTGTTAGACTACGTTCTCTAATTGGGGCAAATGTATAAAAGAGATAAATTGAATGAAAAATATTATGGACTAACTACCTGGAAATATTGCAGTATATGCACATCTTTCGGTTATTGTTATCGGTTAATCAATGGTATCATGTGCTTCTATCTTTCTGAAAGGCCGTTGGTTCTAATTTAATGGGTTTTCGCTGATACACAGTAATAAATGAGTATTTATTTATAGAATCGGGTCTAATGGAGATTGTTTGGTTTAGTGAGAATTACAAATAATTTCGCTTAATGCGGTGATCGACAGATTTATTAAGACGAGGTAACCATATTAAATTGCTTTACACATAACCGCTCTTGATGGGGTTGTTTTTACGCTATATGGTTGTCTTACAAGAGACAATCGCCCTACAGTGGAGGTTGCATGCATTTGGGAAATATTATGGTGGCCGCCCGCATAAATGGTATACTATTAAAATATGATGGCATCGGTGATCAGACACGTCACAAACAGATCAGATGGTTTATACAGCGCGAGGCACTCCAGAGGAACAAGAATGTGGAAGTCACCTTGTAAACTGACTTGACGTTTTGTGCATGCAAGTAAATACATTCATTAGGGAAGGTACATTTACTTGTACATACACGTTTCAATATTAATTAGTTGTTCACATTTTCAATTATTGGGTAGTAGATGTTCACTATAATCAAATGTTAAATGAGAAATTTTTATCTGATTACACCATTTGCATCTCACTAGCGCAAGAAACAAGATATCAAGATACGTCATTGATATTATAAGCAATATATTGTTTTGTTTTGTTTTATTGGAAGTGGAATATCATAATATTTGAACAGGATCGAGGTAAACAATATTAAAGATTAGAAATAATTGAGTCAAAGGTGTTTGGTATAGATATTGGTTTTTTGTGAGAATGAAAATTATAATAAATTAGATAACCATATTATGTTTAAAAACATATACATATTCATGTGTCATGCGGCATAACTGCTCTCACTATATCTTCAAGATACAGTATGAAATATTTTTTTTGTAAACGCTAGTGAGTGCGCTTTAGTTATCAGAAGTTAAATAACTTACATAGTTTGTGATTTGAAATTGTCAAGTCACTTAATTTCCGAATTCTGGCAATACCAATGTTTGTTTTTATCAGGACTTAGTTGCAAGGCAATTGGTGGAGTCATATTTTTTGCTGCAAGAAGAACGATTCACTAGTTATCAAATTTGATTCCTACATTAAAAAAACATAAACGACAGACTATAATGAGAGACGGAACCGCTTATTAATCATTTATGTTGCATAAGGGCCAGTTTTAAGAAGCGAATTTAAAAAACTGACAAGTTCTTTTTATTAAAACAAGGGACATGGTGTTTATTAATGAGAAAGCGTATGTTTAAGACGTGTAATATCGTCAAATACATGTACTATAATGTCTAAAATTGTAAGGGACCAACGTCTTTTCTTGACAAAGAGAATCTTTTGATCGATGATAGACACAACTTAATGTCTCTTAAATTGACTAGTTTATTAATCAGTTGCTGGAAACATTTTAATTGGTTTGTTTCATTATTTATAATTTATTCGATAATTTTTTATTGATGCTCAAAATTTTTACAAAAAAAATAAAAAAAAAAAAAAAATTACAATGAGAATAGAGAGTGTCAAGGCGGGGGCAATGTGTAGAACTGCTAAATATGTAGGTCCCTTAATGTAGTTTAGAGCTAGACTTATTAATATTATATATTCATATGAGGCAGAAATTTGGTACACAAATGAACTTGTTAGAAGAAGAATGCTCCTAGGATAACCAAAAAATATTGACAAAACTTGCAGCTGAGTCACATGTCATGCAAAGAAATCGATTGTGTCACCGTTAAGCTCATTAGGACTGTATAGGTTTGTAGGCAAATGATGCGGTGGCTGTGGAACGCTTGGAAAAATTAACGAATATAGAATTTACAAATGTTTGAACAAAATCTGGTGCTTCGCAATAATTTATCATTTATATCCGGACCGTGGAGAGAAGCTCGATATAGTATAACCGGACACGGAAACCTGCAAATTTTACACGCGAACGCTGAAGAATCTGAACGATTGTATCGTGGCTTCCTGACGTTTAGAGCGCTTGAATAATATTTAACTTAATACATTAATATGGAGCTGAACTACATGCTGGAGACGCGCATACACTACAAGATTTTTCTAAACACGGAACGCTGGGAAGATTTTATGCAACGGTAAGAGGCGTGATTGCACCTTTTAACTATATTGCAAAATCTTAGTCAACTTTCGCTTTGTTGCTATTAGTATTAACTAACTCCACTATCACCTGCTTATGGTGTGTATAAGTCTCCAGATTGATTCGATATGGAAGAGGCATTGGGGCAATGCGTAGCAGGACTTTTGAGCGAGGGCCAGCTGCTACGAAAAAAAGTTGATGCTGGCAGGTGTTATAAACGATCTCGTTTAAAGGGTCATCATTGTTCGCAAATTCTACGGTCGCTATAATGAGCCTTGTTTGCGATTAATTTAAATTTCAGCTAGTCATATGTTGACTGATTTGTTTATACCCTTTGTTAGTAAATCTGTTCATTTTCTTACCTAGATTTGACTACGAGGTAATGTCCCAGTTTACTGTTATTTCGACTTAGGGCTCACGGCGGTGTGACTTCGGTCAGCAGAAGGAATGCTTACTCTTGGTGTCCAGTGGACCTGATCTTACCTTCGCTTTTGTTCGGAGGTCCGTGTTGCCCTAGCCAGCACTCGATTTTGTATATGTTTTGATATGATTACGTTGACACGACATGACAATGTTAACTTCGCCTTTTTGTATTAGCTTTAAAATAAAATGAAATTTGTCTGCAATTTGGTTTGAACTACAGTGTACAAAATCTTTTTATTCAAAAGGAATATTTGTCCACCTACTTGTCTCTACTGGGAGCCGGTGATTCGATGTTCTTTAATAAATATTTTTCGAAGTTTGATTGGTAATTCTGCAAAATATTTTTCACGACCAAATTGGAATTTATAAATTCTATATTTTTGACCTTTTGATGAATTATCAATGTCACTTGACCATTTTTGCATAAATTGGTCACTTAAACGTTGTTTAACAATAGCAAGGACCATAACCCTGTGTAAAGAATCTTGCCCATGCCATATATTTGAAAAACCACATGAAGAGGGGAAGGTGTACTACTCTTTAAATGAAAAATATGTTTTAATAATTTAAATGTACACGTTCAATAATTTCAAGATTTTCATATCCTCAGTTCACAGCCATATGTTAATACTGGAACAACAATTCTATCAAAGATTTTAAACTGGGAGTCAATATGTAAATTAAATTTATGTGCATCGCTTTTTGTGATTGCTCACATAACATAAATGGTTGTTTGTTTGGTTTTTGTTGTTGTTTTTTTTGGTTTTTTTGGTTGTTTTTTTTGCTTTACAGAAAGAGTCTGATCGAGAAAAAATAATTCTTTGACAGTTTCTATGACATTACCATTGTAATAAAATGTTTTTTTCGGCATTTTTCCTTTTGAGAAAATTAAAATTTTAGTTTTGCTGACATTTACATTTATCTTCAATTGTGAGCAATACAAATAAAAACTATCTAAAGCTTTCTGCAAATCAACATCTGTTTCAGCCATTATGATAGTATTATCAGCGTATAACAATATGGAAAGCTTTTAAGTACATACAATTCGTTTTCTACTACATGTATATCTGTTGCACTTTGCAAACCAACAATGTTTTTATCCAGCAAAAAATTTCCAAGATCATTGATATACAGAGAAAAAAGAAAATTTTGAATTGACAAATTTCCCCTTGGCGGGCCTCAACATTACAGCTAAAATAATTATAAGTCGTAGTACCATTTAGACTAACCATAGACTTCGCCATTCATGCATACGGTGGCTATAGTTTAGGACAGGGAAGATTTTTTTATCTTTCCTAATTTCGTAAAGTAACAACCGAATATACACCAGTATTAACGCATAATTATACAACCTTATAATGATTGGACGCACGTACTGCCAGCACGGTATCCAGCCAAAATAACAATTGCAAGCAATCGAACAATTTATGATAATTAAATCATCATTATTATTATGCACATTTATATAGCGCCCTATATAATTTTAAAAAATTACCCTAAGGTGCTTTACAAAAAAAAAAATTACGAATCATAATTTTTTTTCGTCTTATTATTGATATATATGGTTATATTATATAAATGAGGAATTCGTCTCTTAATATCAATTCATTTATTTTCCTTATGAACACCTATTAATAATTTTTTTTTTAAAAATCACTTTTCCTCTTGATTGGAAAAAGTCCATACATGTATGTTGATAAGGAAAAATAAACTGCCGATATGTTTAAAAAAGTGTTGTGAACAAAATAATAAAAAATCAAAATTATTTCACTGATTTATTCAAAGTATTATTAATCGTTTCTATTGCGATAGGGACGGACAGACAGACGGATGTACCCTCTCCCACCCCCTCCAAAACTTTGCTGAAATCAAGTTTTCTTTTATCTGTTGTTATTCACGTACATTGTGAAAGTGTATTCATCTATCATTGAGAAGGGGATGAGTTTCCGTTTTGAATTATGATTATTATCATTTTTTCTTTAATGTATCCTGGAATACTATAGTATACAGATTGTAACTGTATTTTAACACCAATACGAAATAACGAAACAAAACATTTGGTGGTTTTTTGTCATTCCATGACATTAAAGTTTTTGTTCATTTTTTCAGCATTATTTTCAAATCATTAAAGTATTATTTGTTTATTCCGAATATTTTTCTGCCTTTGTAAGTCATTCAACTCATTAGTAAAATGAAAGGTTTTCTAATTTTGAATTTCTTGATAATTATTGTCGCTTAGAAATCATTTCACTCTGAATCACCCTCATAAAGAGTCGAATAATCAAAGCGTACAAGCCTATCCTACCGTTTCAAGCGAACCGTTTAAAATGCGTGTTAATCCCGCCTACCGTTCCGTACCAACCGTAAACAGGAAAAGTTCCGTGCGACCCGTCCAGCGTTCCGCGTAAATCTTAACACTTTGCTTTATATACGAGAAAGAGTTTGTTTAACCCAATAATGTCCAGCCTGTCATACAGTTGTGTAGTATTGATCCATCTTTCATCCAACGGAATAATTTGAATGCGAACTCTCTCAGAATTTGTACATCCTGCATCTACCCATTTACGATAAATCATTTATTTTGGCAGGACATACTTCTCGAATAATGACATAATGATTAAGAAACATACTTTGAGATCCAATCTCTTAAATGTCAGGTTTCGGCCTTCATCCATCCACCGACTATGGATATACTTTGATCTTTATTTTGGGCGAGCTCTTATTCAAACTATTTTCGTCCATTCGCTCTTAATCAGATGAATCGTTTCCTCAAACAAGCAAGTTGGGGCCGATCTGACCACCACAATTTCTCCAAAGCAACATTGCGCTTGCTGGGCCAATCAGGTTTCAAAGAATTCTGATTACGAGTGTGCCGTCCTCCAGGCGTCCAAGTGTTGTATCTTCATAACCGTAAGTCAGATGAAACTTCTAACCATCTCGCTACTTGGCCCTCCAGATTTTTTAAAGTTTGCCAATCATTTTAAGGAGGTTCGTCACTTCGAAGTTCTTCCCGTAAAGACAAGTGTTTAAAATTAATTGTGAAAGTATTATAAGCAAGGCAACTCTTTTCCTAGTCAACGCCATAACTGTTCTCGGCTTTTGCTAAACTCTTTCTAGCGTAAGAGTTATACGTCCTCTGAAACGTTCTACTTTACCCCATTTTTCCGTACGTCACCGTCGCGTTCTGTGACTGCGACTCACCGTGCGTGTGGTACTGTAAAGTAGAAGTTTATCAGGGACTGTATCACTTTCTTCTGTATTGTCTGACCAGTCCGTTGAAACCGTTCTACTTTACATTCGATGCGATCATACGTGCGGTACCGTGCGTTCATCATTTTTATTCATTGTTCACAGTGCGTCACCGTGCATACAGCTGCAGTACCCGTAGCGTGGCCGCCGGCGTTGTGGTTAAAGATAGATACGTTCAGGGACTGTATCTGAGAAAGGACTGTGCCGCATAGCAAAAGTGACTTGCGTCAGAATCCAGACACCAGAATAACTGTTTCTTTTTGAAATTCGGGATGCGACAAGATTGGATCGGAATTGGTGAGTGCATGTAACCAATTTGTACGAATGGAACCTCGCTAAACAATGCAGCGGGGTTTGCTAAACAAAACAAAATTTTTCACAATCCGTAATAACCACAAATATCGAGAAATGAAACGCACCACGCCAACACTCTGTGGGTTACTGCCAATTTGAATTACTCAATTTTCTTAATGACATCAAGTCATAGAAATTACCATTTTTCTGAAATTACGTGCCTCAGATGTTCACGGTTTTCTGGCCAAACAAAATACATGGTTTTGGCCTCCCATTTTAGACCTGATGCAGACATGCGACGAATACTGTGATTTAATTTGAATCCATAACGCTACGAAACATTTTATTAACAACAATAATGTGTCAAGGATATATCAGACAAATTTTGCAATTCAACCCAGCCAAAACCGTCCGTCTCCATTAAACATCTCAAACGTGGCTCCTGCCTTGGCACAATCCGACGACATATACGGCGGAATTGATAAAAGGTCTTCTTCTAGTGCAAAATGCCAGTTTGGGTTTTATCGGCTGTTCTTCCCATCTCTACACCTCCAGTATCCTTGTACACCAATCAAAAGTTGAAAATCAAGGACGATTCCGCTAAGCTTATCCAGGCATTTCTTCAATCCGTGACATGGATAGGCATTAAAGTGACAACATTCAATATTCTATGTTATGCAAAAAACGCGTTCTTTACAAGGACACCAGATGCCATTTACTTGTCGATGGTTCAAATAAACTTCTTGCAGCATATCATACCACCCAATTTATTTCTTGCCTCCGTTCTTCATTGTATTCGAAGGCCTCTTGGGGTTGTTTAATGGCTATCGCCTCAACGATTGCGACAAACCATTTATGTACGACCTGAAATCAGGGTTACTCATTCAGAAGTGAAAATAGTGGAGAAGCAATTTTACAAGTAACTGACACCTACTCGACTCTGTCTTTACTGAGATTAGAATAGCTTTGTTGTACAAAGATTACACACAATGATGCTTTAATGACACTAAGAACTGGCGGGAATAATTCACATACACACAGAGCACGAACTTCACTTCGTAGTGGTAAACAAAAATGATTCAGAAGCACAATTCAAACATCTATACAGCAGCATGCCACTTAAAAACTAATGGAAACTCATTCTGATGCATCGCAAAAGTTTGCATCCTACATCCACAACACACCATGTCATGAAAAAATCTAAACCCAAACAATATCCATAAAAACTTGGTATATCAGCTATAAAACCATTGTTGGCTGAAACTGGAATCTCCCAATACTAAGGTTCTAACTGTTACTTTGCCATCAGCTTCAACGGGCTGTCCCTTCCGCAGACAAATAATCTTGAACCACATCGGTAGTTTCATTGAATGTAATGTCTTGAAAACACAATACACTCCTGACCGCATAGATTGTAGATAATACCGTAACAGCAGCACTAAGATCCACAAAAGTTTTCGACTCATTCCAAACACATGTACTCCACCAAACATCCAAAGCCTTCATTGGGTCGCTTTTTAACGCCAAGATCCCGCTGAGTTTTGAGCCACATCACTTGTATGAGGAGAGTCCGATACTCTGGAATCTGTGGTGTTGCTTTCCCTCTTCTGATTTCGTGAGATAATTTCTGCTGTATGTCCTTCAACGCAACACTTCAAAACATTTAAATGTATCTAAAAAGTCGATAATAACTACAGTATTGGTCGATCATATGTCTTAGCAAGTTGCCCTCCTTTCTTGTCACCATTTGCGCACGCTGACATTTTACGGTAAAGTAGTGCAGACTTAAATCTTCCAGACACTCCTGCACGGGTTCTGAGCAAACATACGCTATCCGTATGCCTAGGGCGATCACAGCGCGCATAGGTTCTTTTGTGCACCTGTCTTCGCCCCATTATACCTCTGGCTATAGGTCCATCCGTTCTAATTACGTTTAACCTGACATTGGTGTTGAACGTGCACTGGCGTAATAGAGCGATAACATCAGACATCACGTCTTCTGGCTCTCCGTGAGTTGTCTAAAGCCTGGCCAGACCCTTAATTCGGACTGCAAGCTCATGCCTACTCATAGGGCATTCGTTAAAGCAATTCGCATTGCAGTAGGCCTTTTTATTCTAAGTCTCGTGGTCCATATCAAACAGCCGGTATCTAATTGAACTGTTCTTAGCAGCGTAGTATACTAAACTCCGGTCGTTGAGAGCTGATAGGGATAGACCCAAGAAAATAAGAAATAGATAAATATCTCCGTAGACTACCCGGCTCATACTTCTCTTCGTAATATAAAATGGCGAAACAGTAACAAAGCATTAAACGTAATCATAGTCCCGAGAAACACATACAGAAATCAGGTAGGGCAACACGGACAAAAGGCGAAGTCCAGGATCAGGTTGCCATAGAAGAGTAAGCATCATCTGGCTGACGGTCACACCCCGCCCGTGAGCCCGTAGTCGAAAAACAAAGTAAACGGATTACCCTTCGTCAATATCTAATACGAAATATCAGCCTCTAACTAAAGCGTATGAAGCCAAATTAGCTCAACATATGGACATCACGTGATAATTATGTTAAGTTGCAAGAACGACGACAGGTCATTACTAGCGGACCGTAGAACTTTTTGGAAATAATCGATTTTAAACGAGATTCGTTACTTAACCCCGCAAACATCAACTTTCTTGATTAGTAGTTCCGCCGTCGCTTTAAAAATCCATCGTATACCATGTCATGCCCTGTGCGTATTCGAATTTCAAGCTGAGAACATACACCAGACCCGGATAACAGCAGGCCGTGCGTGTATATTACTAATAGAAACAGGAAAGTTGACGGTGCAAAGTTCCAAAGTCATCACGTTTATCATATAATGCTAGTTTGTTCATTCTGCCATTAGGCAGTCGAATTAAGTAAAATATCCAAACTATGAAGCACATCGTGTCAGACTATTCTGCTATGCTGTCCTTTATTTCGACGTTTTGTCAGGATATATCAAATGGACATAATTGGAGCAACAATATGATTGTTAATTAATAAGAACATCGTCTTATCACCAGTACAGAAAGGTTTGAAAGACACTGCATTGTTTTTACTCCAGTAACAATTTCTGAACAAATTCTGCTTCGTATGAATATAAAAAATTAAGTCTGCCAATCAAAGCCTGGGCACATGAGTGCCCATAGGAATACCAAAACAGATTGTGTTGGACAAACATGGTTCCAAAGACTACATAAATATTATTTATAAGAAACTCAAGCATGCTCTTAATCATCACTTCACGAGTACTTGTGTGGGCAAATCAGAGAGGTATCTGGCAAATATTGTATCTTGTTTCCCAAAGACCAGAAACATGTATTTTCGGGTGCCGTTTTTTTCACCAAAAGCAATTATCAATTATTTGAAAGAGCCTAGATTCTAATTATCGTTGGAGGAATTGTTGTATAAAGTGTGGAGAAATCATACGTCTTTGATGGCAGATCAATTTTGAAACAATTTTGACTTGAAAGTTTTCTATAATCTACTTAGACTGATTGCTTTGACAACATTACCTAAAACGCTCATTAGCCTGTCCCTCCTGAGCGACACACTTAGATATAAACCTTTCTCGCAGTCTGTCCACTGATTCATAGAGCTACAAGCCTTCCAAAATGAACTTGTAGTCTACCCAGGAACCCGTATCATGAAATGTTGCTGGCTTTATATAATTGTTGGTCTGCGTGCCGAATCAGTTGCTTGATGGTCTATATTATCCATGTTTGTGGTCCGTAAGGCGCTTAGTGAGCGATGTCTTCTGTCCACTTATACTCGGTTCATATATTCATTGGAAATGCCTACAATCCATTTGCCACGCCTTCCCGTTTTCTACCATTCCCTTTCCCACTGAATGGTGCATCAGGTTGCATCGTAATGTTCTCTGCTTGACAGCGGTTGCTGTTCGAAAATCACCCCACCTCTCTTCTCACCAAAAATCACTATTGAGCACCAATTCAAACGCGCTCCTCTTGTACTTTCCTCCGTGTTATGCTTCTGATAAATCGTCTGTTCGACCAATTTACCAAACGTTCGACTTACAGAGTTATACGAAATTTCGAGAATCAATTTCCAGCGTCGATTTTCATTCTACATGGTCTGCCCTAACAAGTTTACCTTGTGGAACGAGGCGTGATAGTAGGAATATTTGACAAATCTCAACAACCTAGACCTTCCAAGCATTGCTCATTTCGAGTGCATTCTATTTCTTTTTGATTCTAGGCCAGATCGTCATTTCGAATTAGCGATGCTTCTTTAAAACAACAAAACAAGTAACACATATCGTTATTAGAAAACTGATAATTCGATAGACCCAATACAGCTGTCCCAAGGTAGGCTCCAAAAATCTGTTTAACGTGCGTAACCTACCTTAGCTACGTTACAAAGCTGACATGATTTCGATAAATATAGCAGAATTTTTTTCCTTTTTTCAAGTCCGCCAGCTATTTCTTTTGCCCATCCGCCTATTTAAGTTGGATATTCTATTGTTATATGTGTCAGGATTTGGCAGGGTATATAAGGGGAGAGCTGTGCTATGCTCTCACTTCACGTACACCAGTTTGTTTCTGATTTACCTGTGCGGTCCTCGACACGGTAAACACACTGTACATCTCAAAAATTACAGGACAGTAAACATTTTAGAATTACCCAAGAAGCCGCTCCAAAATCATAAACAGAGGATATCGCATACATCGTAGATAATCCTAATATTTTGAAAAATAAGTTCAGGATGAAAAGCTTCTAGGCATCCTGTACATGCAATGTATGCACAGTTGCAGTTAAACACGTCCAGATATGCAATAAACTTGAAAAAATAATTCTTATAAGCTATAGACTGAGGAATAGAAGCAAGCAAAATGGCAAAGAATTCATTACCATACATTTCATTATTTACTCACTTCAAGCAAATTTGACGATATAGACAAGAAATGTGCACACCGCGTAGACGAGATCATGCTCGCATTTGAAAACGCATCGACTATGTTATTTCGTGACAAGCGTTTGACGACTGATGCTGTGCATAAGGATTCGGGTAGAAGTGTACATGCGTGTGCATCGACTATGTTCGATCAAATTACCCATCAGTAGTTGGACAACATTCCCTCTTAATTTAGCATCTAATCCCATGAAACGGAATAAACGATCAAACTCCATTTGGTAATTTCCTACGGTCACGAGCTCAACACACGTTGCACGGTTGTCTCTTCAATTCTGCTGCGTCGCAGATCAACAAATCTATCGACATGCAGGGGAAGATATCAAAGGTGAATAGGTACTATGTTTATATTGCGTCGGAAATTTTGCAGATTTGTAAAAGCAGGGAAATATGGTAAGTATACGTAAAAGTGCCACATGCAATAGATAATTTGATATTTATGAGAGAAGAGAGAGAGAGACGAGAGAGAGAGAGAGAAATGCAAGCCCAGCAACTGTACCGTGATGAAGACCACACTAGCCACACATACTCGGCGGGTGCTACCTAACACGGCGGCGAACATCCGACCGACGACACGAACCTCAATCAACGTACCAGACTCACAGTCAAACTGGTGAGACAAGCGTGTCGAGCTGTAAGACCTTTATCTCAGGCAGGCAGAATTCAGGAGTACTCACGAGCGGACAACTTGAACGGCTCGAGCCCATCCTCCCCGGGTCGAGCGCCCACACTGGGAAGCCCCGCCACGAACGGAAGGAGGAAAATCGCCATGGCTACTAATTCATGAATATCGTGATCCCGCGCACTGAAAGTCGTCGCACCGGCACTCAGCCGCCTGCCGCCTCGCTGCACCGCGCCCGCTACCGTGAAAAATTTTACACGGAACGCTG
>CAJDSM010023000.1:0-12547 GCA_903981925.1 Ostrea lurida
GTCGTCTCTGTCTCTTCTGAAGACATTGTAGATTGAAGGCAAGACTTCAGAAGAGTCCTTGCTGAGTCAGAAGAGTCCGTTGCTAGTCTTAACCAGAGTCCTGTGACCAAAATCACGTCTGGTTCCGCTTGGGTCTATGAGGCCTGAGTATCCGGAAAATTTTGTTTTTAATGCTTTGGAGAGTTCATTCAAATGATCGGTCCTCCAACTCTCTTACGAGGTTTTGTGGGTTCCGGTATCTTTTGAGTCGTTTCGGAGATGAGGATTGTCGTCTGGCTACCTACGTGATAGAAAGTAGCTAAGGACTGCTAACATGCCGTAGACATCTCATGACATCAGAGTTTAAACATTCAAAGCTATTGCCATCTACAGAGATAGAGTCGTAGAGTTTGGTAAAGTTCGTGTGTTTTACCATGTGACTGACAAACCATGGGCTGACGTTTGCAAAGTTGTGAATCTAAAGCAGTTATTATGGTATTACACGAGATTGTGCACCATTTGTCACAGCAATCGCATAATGCTGCACGAGGGCGCGAATTAGCCCCACTTTACCGCTTTGGAGCATATCATGCATGAGGATTTGGGTGTGTATGGGCCAGGATTAAACTCAACTTGGCCGCTCATTAATAGCAGGAGTTGGGTGACACACGTAGGGTTTGGAATCTTAACCTTTTTGAAGACTTTGAACAAGGAAAAAATGAAGGGGGTTAGGATGATCCTAGGACACTTGCTTATATGGAGCAGGGATATATATGGTTTAGGGGTCAGAACCTCATTTGTTTTAAATATATTTCAATAATTATGAAATAGGGTTTTGGGTCACCCCAGGGCATTTGCCCAACATAATCCTCATTTGCATCTTGACATATTCAGCAAGAATATATATGGTATAATTTGAGGTACTACAATTACCTCTTTGTTGGTCATAAGTATGACATTGATTATATTTAAGGTAGATCTCTTCATCGTCATAATGACTGACTTCCGTTTGAAACATGGATGAAAATATCTGGTTGAAATGAGTAGCTCAGTAGGTTAACGCGCTGCCTCCTGAACTGTAGATCCCAGGTTCGATTCAAACAGGTATTATAATATTTTGTTTTCAAATTGCTTTCTACTAAAACTGCATTTATTGACGAAATAGTGAATTATCATTTTTTTTTTTATTTTCAAAATATTGTTTATCATATCCTCTACTTTTCATCCACATCAAATTTCTCTGGTGTAGCATTCCACTTAAACATGTGCAGGTATTACTGTCTTATGATTGCATCTAGTGTGGGGTTAGGGTTAGCGCGGTCTAGCTATAAGGACCACCTTACCTTAATTGATGGCGCTATATCTAGTGTGGGGTTAGGAAGAGAGGAGAGATTCGGACTGATGGTTTAATACCGCTATGTTACTTCACCGATTATTGTAATGCTGACATCTTTAACAGGTGCACTTTTTCTTTACGGTTAAGTAATTTAGAATTCAAGTATACATTAATGGGTAATAAAAAGAAACAATTGATAGTTGAAACACAGAACAATAGCGGTTGAAGCGATCGGGTATGCAAGTGGCGTCTTTCCATTGTGGTATTTTAATTAAAAATATAACTCAAGGGCTTTTAGGAGATTGTGTTCCTTTAAGTGTAAAAATAGTATTTAATCCTTATAGTCAGTGTGCGGACTTACCATGCAAACTTATGGAGGTTTAGTTGGGGGCGGGCGGGGCGGGGGCCTCGTGATGCAATATCGATCAGTACACTATTTTTCGAAAGGGAGGGGGGGGGTGTCTGGGGAAGGGACACCACTTTTGTGATGGAGGCCATCCCCTAGTGCGGTACCAGCCCGAGAGAAGCTCGTTTCCTGACAGGAGCAGATCATTAGCTGAGATTTTGCTTAGGGCTCATGAACATTTGTGTGGGTTCTCCGGTAGAGTAAAGTCAATTATTCTACGAGTCAGTATATTGTCCTGTCGAGTATGAATTTCAAATTCGAATTAAAGTCATAAGTTTAGCGAGCACAGAATTTTGAACGGTCTTAATGGGAATTATACATTTCTCAAAGAGGCGGCGCGGTGTGTAATCATGTAATTTTCCCCAGTGAAAATAGGCAAATTTATATATTAACCGACTATGTGGTAAATTTTAGGGGGCCAGATCGCCAGCCGGGTGTCCCCCCCCCCCCCGCCCCCCTTAACATCTGCACTTGTAGGAGTATAATGGTCAAGAGAAACAATTGCAGTTATGAAGAGGAAATCCAATCCCGTGTGTGGTTCAGGTTAGATCATTTACCGATATGACGTCAATCAATATACTGTTTGAGCCGTAGAGAGTCAACCAATGTAATTCGCGCACTAACACAGCAGAACAATATTAAGTGCTGATTAGATATACGGGACCAACGTCACATGCAGTCCAGCTGTTTCACTGTCGGGACTAATACCTGGACATGGAGGAGATATTCCTCCTGTCCACGTCTTATACGGAACGTGGGAAAAATTTTTAACACTAACGGTAACGTGGCGCGGTAAACCAATGCATTTGTAGGGGAGTCCATCGTCATCTTAACGGTGGGATCCGCAAAGCGTTGCTCTCTACAAAGTCCTACAACTGATCCCTACGATACAAAAGCAGAACCAACCTAATACATCCCCTCTGGAGGCACATAAAAGGCTAGAAAGGAGCACTGTTTACTAGATAGGATAAATTATTTAAGTACCAAAAGTAAAATCAAATTTGGCTCAAACGGGACGCGCTTGTTCTATACTAGCTCGTATAGAAATTTTTTGTTTTTAGAACTGGAACCCATAGTCATTCAACTGGGAATCGTCGTTCATCAAACTGCTATCTCTAATTTCCTTCGGTTAAGCTCTCTTCTACTAATAGATCTAGTCCTAGTTTCTCTTCAATCCTAACGCAATTATATTAAAATAAAAAACTGGCAATTAACAAAAGGCATTACGAATCATATTGTTTGGGAAAACAAAGTTATTTTTTGGGATCTAAACCAATATTACATGCCATAGTATTATCAGTATTTATGGTGTACAATTGCGGATATATTGCCCGAATAGTAGACCGATGAATGTGAATACTCAACAAAAACACGACAAGTATGAGCAAAATGCCCTTGCATGGGATGCGACATGATCGAAAAGGAATGGTTTTGGTATCTCTATTAATTTGAACGTTACATGTACGACGATCGGTGAGTCGTCTCTTTTTTCTGTATGCTAAAATTTGACCAAAATAAGTGATATGTTTACATTTACAACACAGATATTTACCTACATTTAGAAGACTTGCTCGGGCGGGGGCTGGTGCGACCACCCCCCCCCTCCCTAATATACTTAAAAACCATTGTTTGTATGTTATTTGTTCCGATTTTCTGCGAGACAGTGGTCGTGGCACTTATTTACCTTCATCGGTTATCATCCTATTATAAGAGTTGTAGTGTCCATTTGATCCGCCTTATTCTATTGTCGAACGTTAGGAAATAGTTTACATAATTAATTAAGTAGAACAGAAAGCATATTGTGACGGTTCAAATCATATTCTTTGTCGTCAATAAGCATTTGAGTGTCATTTTGGGAAAAAAGAATGACCATTAGGGTTATGAGGTGTGTTCTAACGGATGAGCAACTGGAGAGTTGAAGTTAATAAATATTGAAAAAGACTTAGGCACTAACATAAATGTTTATATTGTTAGTGGGGCGATTTTTACTAAGCGTATTTTATGTGAACGAATTCTAATTATTTCTCAGGACATCTGGCTTTGCGCGTATGACATCTTCTTGGGGAGTTGTTAGGAGCGACATTCAAAAAATGGAGAAAAATTACAGTGGTGCACGATAACGGGTGTAAATCGGAATTTCTCACAGACGCATAAAAAGAATTCTTCTGTAAGTTCCAAAATACGTATTTAGGTTTAAAAATAATGTTTCCAAGCCGTGTACGATTTATTACTATGGTAGTTTCATGTGCCGTTTATTTCGCAACAAACGTCTCTATGTAATTATAACGTATGTTTATCCTTTATATCGGGGGTAGGGAGCTCTTCTTCGGTAGCTATTTTAATATATACTCTTCTTCTATCTTCATTTTTGACACCGAGATAATCTAGAATTAAATTACATATTATGCACATTCTTCCTCCCTTCTCCCTTTGACTTATACTGTAATTATGTTGTTGAGTTTCAACCTTATGTGTAATTATATTAGTAAATCTTCTTTTCGTTACCAACTTTATTTCCCAAGACATTGATGAGTTGAATTAACCACATGTTTATTTTTTTCATAGCTAATGTAATTTCTTCTTACATTTCTAATGCACTCATGATACTACTGTGGGCATGTCAAACCTCTTGCAATCGCTTTCATTTTCTGGTAAACACACTAAGTCCCTTTTCTTCTTTTCTTTACCACAGTTCATTAGACGATATACCTAACTTTGGTACCAAAAGTATTTAGCTTGCGAGTTACATTGAAAACTAACTTCTGTCTCCACTGCTACCTTATCTTCATTCACTTCTCGATGAGGTAGTCCTTCACGTACACCTTGTGCGCGGATGACCAAGTGCGTGTTGACACCCATTCTTCTTCGTCTCGCGAAAGCGCCCCCGGGACGGGGTTTTTTAAGGCGAAGCTCTATTGGCCTTAGTGTGACGTCGCAGCGATTCTCAAGCTTCTGTCAAAGTGCTTCTACTTATATCTCTCCCACGACCTGTCTCGCACCCTATTATCGAGTAGCTAACCAGCCAGCCTTATCAATCCAACCACTCAAACATTTTACCATAATTCTAAATCTTCCAAAGGCCGTCTTTATTCTTCCGGGCAAACCACTTGCCACCTCCCTCGGCAGCTTCCCTCACCCAGTCAGCGTCTCAGCCTTCCCAGCGCTGCGATCATTCCAAGCTCCATGTGCCCCCACCCCTGGCTACTCGCAGCGAATACCTCCAACAAACATGGTTAATACAGCCCACCACACATAGCTCTATCACCACCACTAACTGGAAAACCTTATCCAAGGCCAGATGCGATGCCTCACGCGCTAGCGTGTTCGCGTAACTACCCATACTTCAAAAGCTGTCTACCGTAACCGCCCAATCAATCCCTCGGTCGAGTCTTCTCCTAGTACCGGCACTTAACTTAAACATCGCACAAGTTTGTACCACTCTCAACATTCGTACACTATTATTACTAGTGCGGATCCTGCTGCTGCGAAGTTTGGAATTTTCTGCCACGATCGCTGACATCTCACTCTAGGCGGCTGGCTCCACCACACGGGTAAGGCTCAACCACCAGCTCTCACGCCATACCGATGCGTTCCACCTGTCGGTGGTACATGGCCGTACTGCGACACCGAACCTAATGCAGGTGATGACTAACAAAGGAACCTTCCCACCTTTCATTAGACTCACTCCTAGCGCTAGTTTTGTCTGACCATGCTCTCCTTGCTCACGAAGCAATCCTGAAGGACTTTTATTCCTTGCGCCCCTAGCACTTCTCCACCCACGCCCCACCTGCTGGCTGTCCAAGGGGCACCCACCATGCACAGCACAGTGCACTTCTCGAAACGACCACACCTGGCCAACTGGTAACAAGCCATTCACTTCCTGTCAACCAGGTGAGTGAATACTGCAGAGCTCACAGGTCGTGTCCACCCAATTGTCCCAGTTGGGCAACATCTGAGCTGTCTGTCTCCTAGCCGCCTTTGGGTTATAAATTCCTCTGCCTCAATGTCCTGCTAGGTTTGCTCTCCCCTAAGTAGCATCCAGGTTTTCTTCTCGATCTCGTGGGCACTACCAAGTTATTTCATACTCAGCGACCTTGCACTACGTCCCCCAGCTCTTCCAATACCCTGTTGACTGCCGACAATCCAGTCTGGATCTTCTAACCCACAGTAGACAAGGTCTAGGCCACATCACTAGCTTTATTTTCACGCTGTACAGCCTCTGGTTAGCCTCTTGACCCGCAGACCATGGCTTGTGGGTCTTTAGCCACTCCTTCAGCACTTGCAATGCGACTCAAGAATCTCACCAAGGTCGTCATTTGAATCGACCCTGCTAATCACTTCTCAACCAATTCTTCCACCTGGTTGGCTCCTGTGGGAATCTGGTTGCAGCTTAACGTCGCACTCCCGCAGCCATATTGTTACCTACACCCTCTGACTTATGTACACAACCAGCCTCAGGTCTACTCCCAGGGCCCTTTCTTCGCACCCCAGGTCCACAGGTCAAAACCTTTTTCCATATTACAGGGCTGTGCGACCAGGCGACTCAGCTATCTATGCAGCAGCCATCGCCGTGATCCCACAGGGGCCTCTGAGCTCTACCTTCCAGCCTCTCTCCAATCCTGCGTGATCAGCATCGCGAGCCAGGCTCTCACCGCGAGCTCTTCCAAGGCTTATTCCTCCCAAACCCTGGCACGTCTACAGCTTCTCCTACTTCCTTTCTGGTGGAATGGCATCTTGCCCAGTCTTTTTCCCATGCTCAGTCCTCTAAGTGCTCCTCCAGCTTCTTTCACCGCAGGTACTTGGCTCGTCTTCGGACGGCAGAGTGGCTCTTCCAGGCCCAGGCTCTCTCCTCACGGCAGTTTAGCATCTCATCCTATGAGAATTCTCAGGAGCTCACTCGACAACCCAATCAAGCCATATAGACTCTCACATGGCCCTTGTCACCAATCCCCACCAACCTCAGCTACCAGGCACGAACTGGCAAAAGCGTTCGCATTCGGAGCACACGCTGGTTCTCTCATCAAGGCTGTCATGCCCACCGCAGAGCCAGATCAAAGAAGCAGGTCTCCCATGACCGAATGCTTTTCTCTACATCGGCGCGTATTAACTAACCACGAGTCGCCAGACTTTTCCTTTGCGCGCGCAGACATGAACATGCGCGTCACTCCCAGGTCTTCTTCATTCCGGGGCACGTAGACAACCTCTTCCCAGTCCTGAGTTATCCGACAGGATGAAAGGAAGGCTTTCAATCCCCAACTGAGAGTTGGAGCCACGGCATTGCCCCCGATAGGACTTGGTCTTGGCTACAGTCTCTGTACAGCTAATGCACTGCGCTGAACTTTGCATGCTGCATGCCGCACTCCAGACTTCCCACCTTGTCAAAAGCCTTGGCAAAGCTGTCAGGCACACTTCCACTTTTTCCACCGCTATAGCCTTCAACAGCACATCTATTACCGAAATCAAGCTGATCCTGAATCTTCAATCCAGAGGTACGTTTCCTCCCTAACTACCATAGACCTAACCAATAAAAACACACGTAGTTGTCTGTCGCCTAACACTCATCCCAGGCTTATCCAGCTTCCTCTCGACCCTGGGTTAGACAACACCCATGCCAGAGGCTTCTTCCACCCTGGAGAGCTGCCAAGCTCTTCTTCGCACCCTATAATCCTGCCAACCTGGCTTCTTCATAAGGACCTGTGTAGCTAGGTACACAGCCATTCCCCAACCCTTGTGAGTCCTGACCGGTCAACTATCCTTCTCCACCCTATACCTACCAGTCTATTGTCACCAATATACTCCAGGGCTTCTCCTATCCCATACCCAGCTTCTTCATCCTGGTACCCACCTCTCCACCCCCCTGCTAGTGAGACTCCCCACGGGCAGTAGTTCTCCACCCTGATTAAGCGTTAAAGCAATCTGCACCACTGGTAAGTTAGCATCATACCTGGCTTAGGTGCGCACTTTCTGTCATCCGCACATGTTACTCCTTCTGGCAGTATCTTCGCAGATAGCTTTTCGTTGGCGCTATCTACGCCACTGGATTTATGTCTCCTACCAGGCACCACCACGAACGACCCTGGACTTCAAGCCTGTCGGCAACCACCTTCGTCCTCACAACCGTGTCCTCAATTCTCAGTGGATGTTGGAACTGCCATGGATGTGACCTGATCTTCGGCGACCAGTTCTACCATAGGCCGCCTTCTACACTCCAGCTTCTCCATCCGTTACACCTGTCGCCAGGTGCTTCTGGCTTTACGCTATCGAGCCGTCCATTAAACCTCGCAGGCCTGCTTCCACGCCCTCCTCTTGATTATGAACCCCAGAGGCTTCTCGGGAACCACAGCACTCGCTTACGATTCTTTTGCTGCCCAATCCTCACTACTCCCAGCTGTCACCCGTGGGTACTCGTCTGGCGGAACCTATCTACCATTCTCTCCTGATAGCATTCAGGGCACGTGCACTTTCTGTGTATTGACCTACCGATCTGGACTCAGTCTTACTGCTCCACCCCTGGTGGCGGCCTCCCCTCACTGGGTCCATTGGCCCTTATGTTTTACAGCGGCTGTCTACTTGGGTGCCCGCCATATCCCTTCGGCTATGCGACAAACCTAGCACTGGGTTTCTCCATCCAGTTCCATGGTCTACATAGGCTAAGTCTTTCCGCTGAAGAACGATGGTCATGGGCTGAATGCCATAATGTTTACTTGCCGCGTAAGGACAGTCTAGGGTCCCCGGAGTGTTGGACACTACGGGGGCCCTAGGGGCTACGTATTGATTTCCGGAACATGTATTCGGGCTTCCTTAGCATTGGCAAGTTCGGCGGAATCCTCTTGTTTCACAACGAAAGTGCCCTATAATTACCGGCGCTTGAACGATAGTTACTCCCGCTTGATGGGTTTAGATTCATGGGCCACATCACAATCATTGCGATTGGACGACTCCCGTATAGCATTTCAACACAGGTAGGCGTTCTTTATGTTCAGTACGGCCGTCACATCAATATCACTCATGTTCCCCTGCTTTCTCTTCGTTGTTCAATGTCTGCTCAGATTCCTCTGTGTAAAAGTTAATATGGACCTCAATAGCACTAAATGTTGACGGTTATGAACACAGCGACGGATTTATTGGTACACAAAGGAGATGTGCTTAGGAGGCTGTTACTGGCCATGGGTTATAGTCGGGTATTCCATCCAAAGGGTGTCAAAGAAAAGCGCACAATTATGTTACCGAATAAGGAACACTGCCTTGAGGGTGCCGGCAAAGGTGCGTAATCTAGGGCCTGGCTATTCAGCGAAATAGATAGTGTGCAGCATGTTTGATTCGACAAAGAAACAGAATATACTGCTGCCGTTAAGACCAAACCTTGCCGGTATAGGATGTTTTCGTCTAGACTGATTGCCGTCTGTATTTCAAGCGCTTGACGGTCACCACTTTAGAAATTCTCATGCTCCAATATGGAGATGAATAATGGTAAAAATAAAAAACAACCTTTGTTAGAGAATGATAATTAGTTTTCCGATGAGAGCGGGTATTCTACCTCTCCATTTCCGTGGGTTCCCAATTGTGCCATTGAAAGGTGAACGTGGGGTACTACACCACTCGTGTCTCTATTTGTTAACAGGACTCCGTTAAAGCCCGACGAGTTCGTTTCGGACTTTTGCTGGAGAAAAAGATGATTGAAGATGGAACGAATGTGCGTGCTCTTGGGATACGGATGGAACACATCCAGGCAGTGTGCTTTCACATGCCTAGGGAGAGGGAGCAGTGGCTGGCGGGAGTAGGCTAGCGTATAATCAGAGGATAAATGTACTTGTAGGGTTATCATCGTCTTCTTCGCTGAAAAGGGCCGCTAACGGGGCAGAAGGCGCTAGACGCCACTCATATTGTGACCTTGATAGATATAATTTACTATCTGAGTACCGTGGACCAGAACTCTAGTCACTTTGGTTGTGGAGTTTAGGGTTAGATTCCTCAAAGGGGTCTGCCAACAATAGCAATGACCCGAGCTTAACTAAGAGTCTGGTAACACCCTTGGGCGTGGTTCTTGCGCGAGGTCATGTGGATTGTCGCAACAGGCTCATGAGGTTGCTTTCTGAAAGGAGCCACATGGCTGTCAACAGATGGAAATGTCTCAGTACATGATATAAATGATAACAAGAGATTGATTGTGTCCCTTCCTTAATTAGATGATAAAGTCGCTTTATCCCTTTCTTTTTAGTTGTTTTCCTCTTCCTGGTTCTTTAATGTGGGGTGGTCGAATTGGTTGGTACACCAGCATATGTATTCTACAAGTGCAAGCGTTGTTGGTGAAGAGAGGTCAAGTGTTCTTGGTCCTCGGTGGGGCTTCACAATATGGTCAAATCACTGCACTCGTTTTGGGATGTTCAAGTAGCACTTGGGCATAACTGGCTGTGGTACTGGTGGGAGTTAACCGGTGGAGGGAATGGCCAGTCTACTTCTGGTAGTTGAAGTCTCCGCCGATCCAGAAATCGAACTTTTCTACGTTTTCTGTGAGGAAGTTTAGATTAAAATCCGTCTATGACCTGCTGGCGTTGTCTCGGAATGTGTCGATTTGTTGGTGGTCTATAGAAATGATGTTTATGTATGATTGACAAGATTGTTTCTTACTAACTTTCACCACTTAGGAGCGGAGTCTTACGGATACTTACGATTAAGTAAAGGCAAGTGACTGATAGATTTGTAAGTTCTATACGAATATGACAAGGGACAACAGTACCTGCAAAAGTCATCGTCAATGGAGGAACATCAATGTATATTACAAGAGATTCTCTAACGGTTCCACCGAAAGAAGTACAAGATGCAAACCGGTCCGACACACCAGTAGGTGTCATAGTAGAGAGTCTCCACTGACTCAGCACCCGCCCGTGAGCTCATAGTCTTGATGCATTGTAAAACGGAACAATCCTGAGTCAAATCAGTGCTGTGAGATAACACAACTATAACAATGGCTATGACAACACGTAACCAGACACGCATTTGACTCAATGGTACGGATCATATTGGTAACTAATTGGTTATATTTAGACGAACCATAGACGATTTTACGGAATGGCTGCCTTAAACGTGACTGGTCTGATACCCCTGACCGACACAACAACTTGTTGTAAGTAAGCCTCTGCCTCTATTCAAAAACGTGATCATACGCAGAGCAAGCTCTTGCGATTCGAATAGACGTTGAGAAGACACTACAACCTAAATGCAGGACTGACGTGATGGAATCATTGCCACCATAAATTCAGGGAAGGTTGACGATAGATGAAGCCTTGAAAATCGTCTCCCGGTTTGTTCACTAAAGTTGAGTTAGAGTTTGCCGTTTCATGTCAATGGTTCAATAAAATCATCCTTCACCTAGCAATTAGGACGCCTCACATGACCGTCAGTCTCGTGTCTTTCTGAACGACCGATATTGTAGATATGATAGGCAAGACTTCAGAAGACAGTCCTGTTGCTTGAGTCAGAAGACGTCCGTTGCTGTTTACACAGATGTCCTGTACAAAACACGTCTGGTTCCGCATGGGTCTATGAGGCCTGAGTTCGGAAAATTTTCTTTTTTAATGCTTTGGAGAGTTATTCAATGATGGTCCTCCACTCTCTTCGTAGGATTTTGTGGTTCCGGTACTCCTTTCTGGTCCGTTTCCGGAGATGAGGTTGCGTTGGGCTACCTAGTGATGAAGCTGTAGGACTGCTAACATGCCGCGTAGATCTCCATGAATACAGAGTTTAAAATTCACCAAGCTATTGCCATCTACAGAGATAGAGTCGTAGAGTTTGGTAAAGTTCGTGTGTTTTACCATGTGACTGACAAACCATGGGCTGACGTTTGCAAAGTTGTGAATCTAAAGCAGTTATTATGGTATTACACGAGATTGTGCACCATTTGTCACAGCATCGCATGCGACGAGGGCGCGTTAGCCCCACTTTACCGCTTTTGGAGCATATCATGCATGAGGATTGGGTGTGTATGGGCCAGGAATAATCTCAAACTTGGCCGCTCATTAATAGCAGAGGATTGTGAACACACGTAGGGTTTGGAAATCTTAACCTTTTGAAGACTTTGAACAAGGAAAAAAATGAAGAGGGGTTAAGGATGATCCTAGGACAACTTGCTTAATGATGGAGCAGGGATAATATATGGTGTTAGGGGTCAGTAACCTCATTTTTTTAAATATATTTCATAATATTGAAATGAAAGGGTTTGGGTCACCCCAGGGCATTGCCCAACATAATCCTCACATTTGCATCTTGACATATTCAGCAAGAATATATATGGTATAATTTGAGGTACTACAATTACCTCTTTGTTGTCATAAGTATGACATTGATTATATTTAAGGTAGATCTCTTCATCGTCCATAATGACTGAGCTCCGTTTGAAACATGGATGAAAATATCTGGTTGAAATGAGTAGCTCAGTAAGGTAACTGCGCTGCCTCCTGAACTGTAGATCCCAGTTCGATTCAACAGGTATTATAATATTTTTGTTTTCAAAAATTGCTTTCTACTAAAACTGCATTTATTGACGAAATAGTGAATTATCATTTTTTTTTTTATTCAAAATATTGTTTATCACTACCTCTAACTTTTCATCCACGATCAAATTTCTCTGGTGTAGCATTCCATCTTAAACATGTGCAGGTATTACTGTCTTATTGATTGCATCTCAGTGTGGGGTTAGGGTTAGCGCGGTCTAGCTATAAGGACCACCTTACCTTAATTGATCGGCGCTATATCTAGTGTGGGTTACGGATTAGGCGGTCTAGCTATAAGGGATCATCTTACCCTATATGATAGCGCTACATCTAAGT
>CAJDSM010023000.1:25368-54019 GCA_903981925.1 Ostrea lurida
TCTATGGGGACTACCCTACCCTAATTGATGGCGCTATATCTATCGGAGACCGCCTTGCTAGCAGTGTTCCATTATATAGCACTAGTTCATGAAACTTTTAATTCCCCTTGGACAGATTCTATTCACGAGATAGAAAAAAATACCTCAAACTAAATGTGTTTGATATGCAAGATTCGATATGTCGATATCCTCAATGATTTCTTAGTTATCGTAATGGAACTTTATTTCAGTATATTTCCTTAGTTACAGGAATGGAACATTTATTTCAGTATATTTCCCTAGATACAGGAATAGAACATTTATTTCAGTATATTTCCTTAGTTACTGAAATGTATTTATTTCAGTATGTTTCCATATTTACCAGAATGGAATATTTATTTCAGTATGTTCCCATAGTTACCAGAATAGAACATTTATTTCAGTATGTTTCCATAGTTACCAGAGTGGAACATTTATTTCAGTATATTTCCTTAGTTATTCGGTATCAACTTTTCTTTCGCACTAAATGTTTTTATTATATGATTGAATATTTCCTAGCTCTCTGATTGGCTGAGATAAAGTAGAGTAAATAATTCCTATTATTCACCTCCACGTGACACTCTAGGTGAATATTAGGATTTATTGACTTTTTGGATCTCAGCCAACTTGCCGTGATCGATCGATTCACCTTCTAACAATTAAAACAAAGAACAATCTTGAAGGATTTTTATAATCATATAATAAAACAATTATTGCTGCTTTATCGGTCAATACGATGAGTTAGACACCTTCGAAGTCAAATATTCAACTCGTCATTCGGGCTCGGTGAATATTGTACTTCTCAGGTGTCTAAATCATCGAATTGACCGATAAAGCAGCAAATTGATTTTTTTAAAAAACCCAGCAATAACTGTATAGTATTGCCAAGTAATTTTGTACTATATTGCCCTATACATATACAAATTAAACATCGTGTACCTTTCAGTCAGATCTTCGAAATTTTTCATATTTTCTAGCAATTTACAGTGTTGTCAATGAATTCAATTCAATTTAAACAAAAATAATCTGCCTCTTGGAAATAATTGAATTCTAAAATAACACAAAACAAATTATTCACCGAAAACTTTAAGCTATTTTCTCCGAAACTAAGTGAATACATGGTCTTCTGCACAAGGAATTGAGTATTCCAATAAGGGACGGGGCTTGCCTGTTTTACCACATAACCGAACGTGATATTTCCGCATGGACCTCCTTCTTCATATTTGCATATGAATTACACGTTCGTTAATTAATTTTCAAACGTATGAAATTCCTAGAAGACGACTTTCCTGGAAAAAAATGATAAACGGTACCGCGAGGGTAACCAAAGCTATGGCTGACGTCTTCACTATACGAATTCGAGTCCATTGATGTAATTAGGTAGTCATCAAAAATAAGATAAAAAATTAAAAGTTTGTTTCCATCTCTAGGAAAACTGATAGATCTTTTGAAAAAGTAGATGGAGCCTCATTAGTTGGTAAATGATTTCTGAAGACTTCATTGTATAACGATCAGATTTCATATCTAATAAATAGATGGTGAGGTTCTCTTAATCAGGGCATTATTTAAAAAAAGCTGATGGTACAGAAATACTCCACAGCAGAGATTTACAAAATTCTGATTACTGCCTGATTATTTTCACCTATAGAATTCTACATTGAAGTATATATCAGTAGAGCACGTTTTGTTAAAATATTGTTAAAAGAAATAAAATTTCATACAAATCTCATGGTAAAAAGTTACACAAACCTTCTCTTTATGAAAATACATGAATGAAATAAAATTAATCATTTACCGCAGCACGAATTTTTAGAAAATAAGATGTTTCTTTTTTTTTTTTTTTAACACTCTTCCACAAAAATACGCGAATTTGATATACTTCACTTGCATCCTAATTTATTTTGATTTAAATCATTCTCCTTTAGATATCCATGGAATACCTTAAAATTTCCCTGAAATCAATTTTATCAGCCATTGTTGAACTGATACCAAATTGACTATAAAATGGTAAAACCCCCTCCCAAAAAAAAAGCAAACAAATACGTCCTAATTTTTTAGACAACGATCCCTTTCCGTTACTTTTACTTACAAAGTTAGATATTTTCATATACAAAGAAAAAAATACGGGATGATTGCCCCCCCCCCTTCCCTTCTTGTAAGAGTACTAATTAGTAAGAATATGTAAGAATGGGCACTATCATTGACTGACAAAACTTTATTTGATTTTAAACAAATAGTTTATTGTGGAAAAGTAAAGATGGTTATAAGGAGAAAAATGCTTTTCTTGCTCTTTCGGAAAATTGTTCAGACCCATGGTACAGTTTACCATTTGGAAGTAAAAAAAAAAAAAAAAAACAAAAAAAAAAAAAAACCACAAAAGAAGACCTTAGTATAACTATCGTTAACTATACGTAAAGGTTGGTTACCATAGTGAAATTCAGGTTAAAAGTTATTAATATAGTTACGATTTGAACATATCATCATTTTTTTTTCAAATTCACCAAGTTAGAGTCATCACAATCTTTTTACAGATTATTTAGACTTTTTGAAAGACCTTTTTGGGTTGTTGATGCAACGACCACGTCATCTGCATAAAATAGGTGACCTACTGGTATATTGTTTTAAAAAGGGGGGTTATTTGTAGTAATTTTTATGGTGTCTTCAAAATCATCCGCAAAATTACAAATTAGATGGGAAAGATGATCTCCTTGTTTAACCCCATGGTTAGCAGAAAAGGTTTAAAGAGATATAACTTGCAAGCATATCTAGTATTCGAGTACATATCTAAAAATTCTTCTATGATTTCTTTATTGTATAATTTATGTCGTAGCAGAAATAGGTTGATTGTTATATATTGTTTTATGTCCCTCTTGAGAGTACCGGTATTTCACTCATATGGAGACGTCACCATGGTCGGTGAAGGGCTGAAAATTTAGGCCTGTGCTCGGAGGTCATGGCCTTTGAGCAGGGAGGGGTCTTTATCGTGCCACACCTGCTGTGACATGGGGTCTCGGGTTTTGCGGTCCCATCCGAAGGACCGCCCCCATCCGAAGGACCGCCCCATTTAGTCGCCTCTTACGACAAGCAAGGGGTACTGGGGACCTATTCTAGCCTGGGTCCCCGCGGAACGTAGAGATAGGCCTATATCAGCAATGTCAAAGGCTTGAGTAAAATCAATAAATTTATCATTATTGTACATGTACAAGTACTTTAAGAATAAAATATTTTCTGTTGTACGAAGACCCTCCCTGAAGCCAAACTGATACTTATTGAGTAGATCATTGGTCTGGAAGTAATTTTTTAAAAAGTTTTGAGCTATTAGTTATAAGTTATGACGTCTGTATAATAGTAACAACATACACAGTCGTCATAACTTATAATTTACATAAACTAGTGCTTGTGACATGTGTATTAATAAAGTACATTGTCGATAATCACTTACGTGATAAAAGTGTATCACGCATAACAAAAATAATCTATGATTTTAAAGTTCATTCTTTATTGCTATATTTGCGAAATAAAAAGATTATCTGATACTCAGTATAGAGTTTTATACTACACGTAACTTTCCGTAGAAAAGCAAACCTTTTTGTGACGTAAGCATGAGCATGAATAAAGGATTACTATTGGCAAAAACCAACACCATCTCTGAATAAAATACTCATTAGTGGAATGAGAGTCGTCACACAGGCCAAGTATCTCAATGGAAAATAGGCGTCGCAGACATATTGCAAGAGGAAAACGTATTTGCAAATCACGTGAAACGGATATTGCATATCAATTTCATTTTTAATTGGTTTGTCCCCGCAACATGAAATTACACGTGAAATATAACCTTACTTGTACCCGGTAGTACACATCATCAGATAAGGTATTGGCAAGGATTTGACCTTTTCATTCATCCAGAAGATAAAGGTCGCCTCCAACATTTGAAGCATGTCACTTGAAGTTCAAAGGGGGTAATTTATAAATGCTAAAATAGGGTAGGGTCATTTTAAAATTTTCTATAGAACCAATGGGTCAATTTACAAGAAGGCTTCCTGATTTAACGTACATTTTTTTAAATTGTTTAAAATCATAACCCCCCCCCCCCCCCCCACCCCCCCCCCTAGGTTTTCGCAATCGGTGACATATGGTATGTGACCACAATATGGGGATCAAAGTTTTATATGCTAAAAATGCCCTAAAATATAAGAAAATCATCTCAAGAATTCAATCAAATTTGGCACATAACATCCTTGAATGAAGAGGATTCAAGTTTGTTGTTCAAATGAAGAACCATCCCCCTTTAAAGGGGGAGATAATCACGGAGAGACAAAAACACAGTGAGGACATTTAATAAATCTTCTTCCCAAGAACCACTGGGCCAACTGAGTGGAATTTTACAAGATAGCTTCCTGATATAGTGAAAATACAAATTCGTAAAATTCATCCCCCCCCCCGGGGGGGGGATAGGATGAGGCCACAATAGGGGATCAAAATTTTTTTTATATGTGAATATAATTTGTATATACGGACAAACTCTAAAAATCTTTTAAAGAACTACCATGTCAAAGAGTGAAGAGTTACATGAAAGCTTCCTGACTTTAAATAGATTCAAGTTCCAGACCATGACCCCTCAAGGAGTAGGGTGGGGTCACGAAAGGAGATCAAAGTTTTGGATGCTGATATGTTGGAAAAATATTTTAAAAGCTTCTCAAGAACCACTGGGTCAGAAAAGTTTACATGAAAGCTTCCTGACATAAACTAGATTTAAGTTCAAATCATGATTCCCGGAGGTAGGATGGGGCCACAATAGGGGGCCTCAGTTTTAAATATATGCTAATCAAATACAAGGAAAATATTTCATATTTTGCCGATAAATTCTCTACAGTAAGACCAAGACCTTTCAGTGTGGGATCCTATGACCTTGACTTGGTATGTAGTTTGACCTACTTTAAATATTTAAAAAATGAATGAAAATATAGGAGAGGGTATTCTAAGTTTCAAGAACTTGTGCCCAATCGTTTTGTTATAAAATCTGGACAACAAAATGTTTTCAAATCAAAATTTAAAAAATGACCTTTCTTGGCCTTGATCTTTCATATTTTGAATATATACTTCATATCGGGTAAAACCTTTCATTTCATATCATTGTTTTGACTTCGCATGAACTCGAAGTTTGGCCTACTTTGTCTGGAACTATTGTAGGAAGGGCTTTCATGCCTTGTTATTTCATGGAGTTGGAACTTGTAACCTTGAGCTGTGATCTACTCTTTGATGGACAAAAGACTGTCTCAGAGAAAATATGTTGATGCCTTCCACTCGAGAATCAAAAAGTAGCAATAGATGTAGTCTTTGGAGACCCGGTCGTTGCCAACATTCCGTAGGTATTTCCTATGGGCATCTAATTTGATGGCCCCTTTATTGGCAGACTTATTTTATATTCCTATTTGAAGCAGAATTTGTACAGAACTGTTCGGGAATAAAAACAAAACTTGCTGTTCCTTCAACTCTGGATACTTATGAATAGATGTGTATCAATTAACAATCTAATTTTTCAAATTATGTCCATTTGATATATCCCGAAATGTATATAAGGACACGCACAGAATCTGCATATCTGCTTCAATATTTAGGTATTTTACTTAACATTGACTTATGTGCAGCTGACCAACTCTTATATGATAGCGTGATGACTTTAACTTTGCACGTCACTTTCCTATTTCTATGTAGTATACTACCATTATCACTGCTTATGGTGTGCTATCTCCCGTTGATTCGATCGCAAGCAGCATCTATGCGTATGCGGGATGTATTTAACAGCGGCACTATTGAATAACAAAAAGTTGATGCTGCAGGTTATACGATCTCGTTTAAGTCATCATTTCGCAATTCTACGGTCGCCTATATGACGCTGTTTGCGATTACAAATTATCACTAAGTCATATGTGACTGATTGTTTCAGTACCTTTGGTTAGACTGTCATTTCCTACTAGATTTGAACAGGGTATCCGTTTACTTTATTTCGATAAGGTCACGCGGTGTGACGCGGTCAGCGAGGATGCTTACATCTCCATGGCCCTGACTGCTAACCTTGTGTTTGCGAGGTCATGTTGCCTACACTCGATTTGATATAGATGTTCTTTGGATTATGATTACGTTTGATACAATGTTAACTTCGCCTTTTTGTATGAAATAGATGAAATTGTGCTCAATCCATGACCCTAATATGGGGCGCTAGATTAATATAAACTCTAATAATTAAAGATATCTTCAATGGTGAATGGTATCTTTAATTATTTGAATTTATCTTAATTTGGCGTTCCATACCCTACAGGCACGTAACAAGGATTTAAAGTTTCAATTGGTAATTCATACTTAGGAGTCTCTGTTGTCGATATCTGGGCATTTTGACCTATGGGCCTCTTGTTTATATTGACACTATCCCGCAGGATGCTGCAGTACCAATCCTAACTCGTAGCTGACACTTAATTAAGGAGATAAACATGAAAAACGACTCTTGGGAAATCAAACACGGGAGAAATCGGGCATGTATCACAGTTCAGTACTGCATTAGGGTCAGTGTTAGCTGTCTCAACAAATCAGAGACTATGATTGCCATACTGGAATCTAAATGCCCCTGTCTTATTTGGACTTGTTTCTAGATCGGACCCTGTTGATAGATGACAAGCGGCCAGCACACACACGGACGCAGAGTTCCGAGATCAATAGTTTGAAATCTCCTCTGTGTTAAAAATTTATCTCTGGACGGTAGCAGCTGACACCTGTGACGTATACACTGGTCCTTTAACGCACGCGAGGTCAGCCATATACAAAAAAAGGAAAGTCTTGCTTAAACTATTTATCGAACCTTTCTCTTTTTTAGTGTGATCAATGTATGAATATGGTTAAGGGGTTCGTATTTTGAGAGAGTTGTCGATAGAGCAAGTTTTATATTTCATTATTACACGTGTAATTTAAGTGGTTCTTGTTAAAACAAACAGATGTTTAGCGTCCAATTGTCAATGCGCAAGGATATCAAGTATATATATACTTTCAAGATCGAAGATTGTAGGTGATGTCTGTGTACGTCTTTGTCTGTCTGTCTGTCTGTATGTCTGTCTGTCTGCTTGTATCTTTGTCCGTCCGTCTGTGTGTATCTTTAATTTGTTTGTATATTTCTGTCCGTTTTTAGAAGATAGAAATTTGATACTTGGTGAAATGTCTAGGTTAGAGCTACATGTCGTAAAAGTCAAGGTTAGGGGTTATGACGTAAAAGTCAAGATTATTTGTATGACAGGGTCATAGAGTCCACTTGACGATTAGAATGGAACGTTTCATATCAAATTCATGGGGATCCGGATTGAAATAGGTTTTTACTAACCCTTGACGTAAGAAGCAACTAAATGGGGCGGATCGCAAAAACTGCAATCGGCAATCCTCGGCTAACTCCGCTACGCTCCATACCTCGGATGTGAATAGTGTAGGGATATGCATCGATTTCATACATCTCCACCGAAAATACCTGTTTACTCATTTCCACTCCGCTTCGGCTACAGACGACTTTCTCGCATAAAATTTATGCAGTTTAGAAAAAAATAGACTTTGCATTCACTCAGGGAATAGCTGCAAGTTATTTTATTTGTTTTCATGCTGATATAACTGTCAGGTTAGTGGAGCCGATGAAACAGATATTTTGTTCTGAACACGTGAGTTTAAAAATTCAATATGGTAACAACCCGATCACATCCGAGGTCGGTGTGCAAGGTACGAACCACGCGCGGAGTACTGCGGTCCCGTGTCACAGCATGTGTGGCGCGATAATGATTACTCCCTGCTCAAAAGCCGCAGCGCCGATCAAATAAGGCCTAAGTTTTGCGGATGGCGTTTCCATATATATATATATGACTTACCAAACAAAAAAATTTTTAAACGAAAGTCTAAACAATATACAACCAACTAACCAAAATTGGAGTTGTTGAAGATTAACGTTATTCAATAGTTGAAGATTTGTTTATGATTGCTAAAGAGATTCGCTTATAATTTATGAAAACAAACAAATCTATTTTTTATGTCGATACGAATATTCATTTCGTTAAAAAAGGGAGAAAATATATTGATATACAATTAATGCATATCTCTTAATTCAATGATATTCATTTCTTTGCCGGTATAATGTTGTTATTCGAGATATAATTTATAAATTTTTGTCTTATGTTCCCATCTGCCGTTGTTTTAACGTTTGTGCTTAGGAATATCGTAAACGAATACATGGTTGTCTTCTCGAGGTTGTCTTAAACTTCCGATCATCATGGGTATATCAAATCTCCAACCACAAGTCTATTTTAAAAACTAAAATCGTCTTCGATAAAGAATTGCACGTGAACCCGGACAAAGTGCTGATGTAGTGATTGATTTCAGTCTTGATGACGCAAGTTCGGCTCCGCTGCTGACTTCCGAATAAAAGCCGAATATAGGGTTGTAAATGGCTGTCATTATGAGCCATCCTTGAAAGTGGGAAAAAAATCAATCTCACAACAACTGTACAAGAGATGAGATCGACCCAAGCCCTTCACGATTGATAGGTACTGTGTTTGTAAACATCAATATACAAGAAAATATGTTGCCATGAATAGATTTGTACGGAAATATGTTGCAGTGATATGTTTATAGAAGAAAAGGCTGACCAGGGCCCTAAATCATGTAAAGTCTGCTATTGCCTTGTACATAGATCTCGGTAAATCTAATCGAAAATTTCCTTTTCAATGAAAAAAAGTAGCTTTCGAAAAATAAATGGGATCACTTGTGTGAAAAAAGTCAAACTGGCAGCTGCTCGCTCCCTCAAAATATTCTCCCAGAGATTTAAACACGGACAAAAGACTTGTTAATATCATTTTACAGCAATATTGGATCTGACTTGTTCCCAAGCATGCAAAATATAGGTTTATTACAGGATCTTTATGAGAAAAATCGGAAACCAAAAATAGATTCGCACTGATTCCCCGGACGATAACTAATGTGATTTAGAAGAAAAATGGGAGAGAGTACTTCCAACACCTTCTAAAAATAAAAAATGTACTCACATCATGTGATTTTGAAAAAGAAAGTCGGTATATGATATCTGTAGCAACTGTCATATTGCGAGGCGAACTTGAAACTGCCGTGATGCATTATTGTAGTGTTGTTAGGTTCTGTTGTCATGAGGTACTATTAAATGTCTTCAGGTACTACTAATGTGATGTATTATTGTTGTGAGGTACTACTGAACTTATTCTTCACAGTCACAGTTGATTTTGAAGGAAAAATCGACGGTATCTATGCTAATAAATCAACAGAGTCGAAATTGGGTGTCAGTCTTATTTATTCATTATTCACCGTACATCTACTTATTCATGCCATAAATGTACAGTTTCAGCTGAAGTTTTAACAAGACAATAGATAATCATCGTCTTTGGGGGAAAAACCCCGGATTTTGGGGAGAAAATGGTTGAAAAAAACTCTACTCGGATCAACACACGCCGCTCCGTTGCATGGTTCTAAACTTATTTACTAATGATCGACTTCCGGTTATTGACGAACTGTTTCTACTGCCCGTGGCGAAGAAAAAAACCCACCTGTGTCCACTGGGTAGATAATTATTTGACCTTTTGTGAAAGGATATTTTTTTTCCCTCTCGCCCGCCGCTTGCATCAATCTTCTCCCAGAGAGTTGGTCAAAGACACCTCGATCAGGGGTGGATCTAGGATTTGAGGTTAAAGGGGGCACAACTTTATGACGCAGGCGGTCTGCGGCTCTCAGAGGGCCGCGGTGGGTGGGTGGGCTAAGCAACCGCAAGCTCCTGGCTCTTTTCTTTTTGAAACAGTATGCGGACTTTTTAAAGCGAGGCCAACTACTAACAAAAGAGTTGATGCTGCAGGGTTATAACGAATCTCGTTTAAAGTCATCATTTCGCAAATTCTACGGTCGCTATAATGACCTTGTTTGCGATTACAAATTATCACTAAGCCATATGTTGACTGATTTGTTTCATACCCTTTGTTAGACTGTCATTTTCCTACTAGATTTGACTACGGGTAATCCCGTTTACTTTATTTCGACTAAGGGCTCACGGCGGGTGTGACCGGTCAGCAGCGGATGCTTACTCCTCCATGGCACCTGATCCTGCCTTCGCTTTTGTCGGAGGTCCGTGTTGCCCTACACTCGATTTTGTATGTGTTTTTTTTGGATTATGATTACGTTTGACACAATGTTAACTTCGCCTTTTTGTATTTGATGTATTGTTAGCGAAATAAATATGAAAACCTTTCTAGAATAAACAATATGTATTTCTATTCAGCGATCTTGTATTATTGTTTACTGGTAAAAGTTGATAAGAGAGACAAGCCATCTCCTCTCATTTCGTCCTGTCAGATTGTCCTTGCTAAGACGGACGGCTGGTCTTTTGTTGGCAGTTCAGAAAAACAAACATATCCTGTAATGCTATTGCAGACTAACCACTGGAGGTAATTTGAAAATCAATTTACAATTGCGATATGCACGGAATCTAATATTCGATGGAGAGAAATTTTATAACGCTGTTGCATTATTTTTGTTTTTGTACTAAATAAAAGAGAGCGAGTGGAACATTGTATAAAACATACAATGTCAGATTAAAAAAATCATCACAGTCAATCTAAATCACCATTGGTCCACCATGAAAAAATATATTATTTCCTCCTGTCCAGACAATATGCACATCTGCAAATGGCAGTAGTCTATCCGATAAGCCCGTGTAGGAGAAGTGTTCACAAGTTAGTTTAATTGATTGGTTGTATATTGTTTTACGTCCTGCTTGAGAATATTTCGCTCATATGGAGACGTCACTATTGCTGGTGAGTGCTGCAAATGTAGGCCTATGTTCGGCACTTATGGCCTTTGAGCAGGGAGGAATCATTATCGTGCCACACCTGCTGTGACATGGGACCTCAGTTTTTGCGGTCTCATCCGAACTGGGCATCCGAAGGACCACCCCATTTAGTCGTCTCTTACGACAAGCAAGGGGTACTGAGGACCTATTCTAACCTGGGTCCCCACGGGTATGATAAAGTTTGAAGTATCTAGATTGTTACTTCGCCATTTTATATGCAGCATACACATGTACACTATTTTATAATATTTGTTATATAGGTTGCTTTGTATGATACGTTATAAATTGGTTGGTATGATATATTATATATATATATATATATATAATTATATTATAATAAACTACATATATATATATTTTAATTAATTATATATAATATATATATATATAATATATATATATATATATTATCTTGTAGTAATTAAATATTCTATGCAATGTGCATCGAAAGATCCATTCTCACTTATAAAAAATATCTTAGACTCTGAACAAGAGCGACTGTGTGAGATTGCCTCAGTGCGTTAGAAGCGCTTAGGAAACATGATAAGACTCCCTTTTTAGGGGAGACTTCGTGGCCTATGTGGTCTAGCGCGCTGGGTTTGACAGTCTTGCTAGGCGGTGGGTGCCGTAGGTCGCAGCGTTCGACCCCGGGTTGGGAGTGAAAAAATTTTCAGTACCTAGTTGCTGATAATATAATATATATATATAATATATATATGTGGATTATTTCCTGGCTGTATATATATATATATAATATATATTATATATATAAAAGATAAAAGACTTATGGATGTACAGTTTTACGTGTTGGCATTAAGATAACTGATACATTAGTGATCAGTTCTCCGTAAGTCCCCAATAGAATTACACAAACACAAAGTTGGCCAACACACGGCCCGCCTGGGAACCACTCAGAATTTGGTGGATATCAGGTGCCCTTGGGAGGAAGTAAAGCATCCCTGTTGAATAATGTAAAGGCAAAGATAACGAACAGTGACAATCTCGTAAGTCCCCGAATAGAATACAAAAAACAGAGTTGGGCAAACACGAACCCTGGACAAACACGCAGAGTGGATTCAGTGCCTAGGGGAAGTAAGCATCCCCTGGTTGAATTTATAGTAAATGAGCCAAAAGATTGAGAACGAAACAGTGAATCAATTTGTAATCCTTTAAATGAGATAATCCAAGAAAAATGTTCGCGATGTTGTTTTAAATTTCACGATTTCAAATTTGACGCCATTTGCCGGAAGTGTGGAGTACTTCTCAGTAAGTCAGCATGGCAATATATATTGGACAATCTTTAATTAACAATAACAAATATCAACTAAAACAGTGTTAAAATCAGTTTCAGGTATTTTATAAATTTGTTTTGCTACGAAGCAAGTGTTAGGAGTGGAATTCTATCGTTAAACCGGGTCGGAGGACATATGTCATTTTAACGATAGAACGTTCTATCTAACCAAGGTGGATGGGTGTCGAGGAGGAGTAAGCATCCCTGTTGAATAAATGTAAAGGCAAAGATAACGAACAGTGATCAATCTCGTAAGTTCCAAATAGAATACAAAAACAAGAGGCCCATGGGCCACATTCGCTCACCTGAGTGACCTTGGCCTCGCACTCTATATCAGGAAGCTTCAAGGTAAATGTTTGTTTTTTGGTCTTGAGAAGATTTTTAATATATATTCAAATGTAAAACTTTGATCCCCTATTGTGGCCCCATCATATCCCCGGGGTTATGATTTGAACAAACTTGAATTCCTCTTATATCAGAAAGCTTCCATATAAATTTCAGCTTTCCTGGTCCCAGTGGTTCTTGGAGAAAGATTTTAAAGATTTTCCTATATAATCTATATGTAAAACTTTGATCCCCTATTGTGGCCCCATCGACCCCCAGGGGTCATGAATTGAACAAAACTTGAATCTCCACTATATCAGGAAGCTTCCACATAAATCTCAGTTTTTCTGGCCTAGTGGTTCTTGAGAAGAAGATTTTTAAAGATTTTCCCTATATAATCATATGTAAAACTTTGATCCCCTATTGTTGGCCCCATCGTACCCCGGGGGACTTGATTTAACAAACTTGAATCTCCTCTATATCAGGAAGCTTCCATATAAATCTCAGCTTTCCTGGCCCAGAGGTTCTTTGAGAAGAAGATTTTTAAAGATTTTTCTATATAATCATATGTTAAAACTTTGATCCCCTATTGTGGCCCCATCGTACCCCGGGGGTCATGAATTGAACAAAACTTCAATCTCCACTATACAGGAAGCTTTCACATAAATCTCAGCTTTCCTGGCCCAGTGGTTCTTGAGAAGAAATTTTTAAATGATCACCACCCTACTTTTTGATTTTCGTGATTACTCCCCTTGAAGGGGGCCTGTCCTTCATTTGAACAAACCTGAAAGCCTCTTTACCCAAGGATGATGTGTACCAAGTTTGGTTGAATTTGGCCCAGCGGTTCTTGAGAAGAAGTCGAAAATGTGAAAAGTTAACGGACAGGACGCGAAGACGGACAGACAGACGGACGGACAGACGAGAACAAAAGGCGATCAGAATAGCTCACTCTGAACCTTCGGTTCAGGTGAGCTAACAAGAGTTGGGAAACACGACCCTGGACAACACCAGAGTGGATCGCCTAGGAGGAGTAAGCATCCCCTATACTAGTAAATAATATTCATTACATAGATTGTTTTGTATAATTATATACTAGACGACGTTTTATCTATCAATAATAATTAATATATCCCAAACGAACTAGAAATAAATCTCCAAGCTGCTTCGTACTTTGATATTTTATTGAACATAGATATTAAATAACGACAAACTAAACTCAACTTTATGACAAACGGGACGATTTCAGCTTCTCATCGTCAACTTCCCATACTTATGTAGCAATATTCCATCATCACCTGCATATGGTGTGTATGTTTCTTAACTTATTCGAATACAAGAGCTTGTTCTGCGTATGACCAGTTTTGAATCGAGGCAGGCTACTTACAAACAAGTTGTTGTTGCAGGGGTTTCCACAGTCACGTTTAAAGGCAGCATTTCGCAGATTCTATGGTCGTTACCAGCCAGTATGGATTGCCTTTCAAGGGTGAAATGTTGTCTGATGTGTTTCATAGCTGTTGCTAAGCCGTTTTTCATACACTGATTTGATTACGGATTATTCCGTTTACCTGATCAAAACAATGGGCTTACGGCGGGTGTGTCCGGTCAACAGGGGATGCTTACTCCTCCAAGGCACCTGATCCCACCTCTGGTGTGTCCGGGGGTCCGTGTTTGCCCAACTCTTGTTTTTGTATTCTGTTGGGGACTTACGAGATTGATCACTGTTCGTTGTCTTTGCCTTTACGTATTAGATATCTATGTAGATTGTTTTACATGATAATACTAACATGTAACAGTTGTTATATATTGTTTTGTAAGATAAATACTATGTGGATGAATTTGTCTTGGAAGCCAGTGTCCTACATAATCAATCGACCGTATCCTGCCCTGACATGCTGATGGCTGACATGCATGTATACTTCAGCATTCATAGACTCGTTATCAATTTCACTTTCTCATTACCGGCCGCCAGGAGGCGTACGATTATATGATACGGTTTCACAGAGAGAAAAACGTGATTAACTGCGGGCTTACATTATAAAATGATTGACTTAATCATACATATCAAAAGTCGCCAGTGTTATTTCATAATTCTGTTGAATGAAATTGCAGTAGTTGTATAATTATATTTAATCACGATTTTTGTAAATAGCATGAGCTTTTTTTCCCGCAAATCTAAATTTCCATTGTTTTCAGCCTTAGTACTGCACGTTCTACAGAAAGTTCGTGTGTATTGTTGTTACCCTTGTTGTGTCACACTTTCTTCTTGCATAAACTCCTCTTTTATGTTGAGCAGTAACCAATTATCAAAGGCGGTGTCCTGCCCCGTGTGCTGGCTGTAGATCTGCAATCAGGTTTTGGAATTCTCAATTCTTCCCTGGGACCAAAACAAAACACAAAAACACACACGATATTTTCTCTTTTAAGGTATCTGATTGACAGATTGACGAAAAAATTATGCCTAGTAAAGTATATATTCCATATTGTCATTAAATAGGTATGGGTATGTAGTTTTTAAATATAGCGTTTTCCCCGCCAAAATACTACAGCCATCTCAGTATGACATGGAAAAACGTCGTTTTTCTTAGGATATGATTTACAACTCAAGATGAAATTAATATTTGGGGAAAATATATTCGACTAGAATGATAAACAAAATATTTTAGGTATCAATATGAATGTTGGTTGTTTATCGCACTCATTTTTAAAAGCTAATTCAAAAAAGTTTACCCACCAATCCCCTTTACAGACACACATCTCCCCTCACTCTCTCACACACATATTGAAAAAGAACAAAAAACCAGATATGTCAGTTGTATTGAATTTTCTGATTGATCATACACATGCACATGCATGCACAAAATACTTATTCATGACAATTTGACAACTCATACATGTATACATGTACAAAGTAGCCAACTCACCTTTTGGAAGATGATTGGTGGTTTCCTGTAGATGTACAATAAGTTTTGGAATTTTCATTTTGACCCTGGAGATCAATTGGGAGTTAATAAACGACATTTTTCTGTAGAAGACCCCTGTTCCCAGAACCCCTCTCGCAGTTTATACAGCAAGCAAATTATCTTTTGAGAGATGATTAATGGTGTCCTCTAATTATATGCAATAAGTTTTCGCGGAATTTTCTTTTTGATCTTGAAGAGCAAATGGGGTGGAAAACCTAGTGCACAATGCATTTTGTGATATACATCAAAAATATATTTTACTTTAGGGGTTGGAATTTCAACCATTTTAAAGATACATGTATTTAAACATTATGGGATTTGGGAAGGCCCCGGGACATTTACCCATTAGAATATTCCATGCATCCTGATATCTGTAGCAGGGATATTTATGGTTTAGGTATCAGGGGTTTAGTCGTTTTAAATATATATCAACAATTATGAAACGTGGTTTAGATTACCCTGAGGCACTTGCCCAACAGAATACTCGATGCATCTTGACATATGCAGCAACAAGAATATACATGTAAGGTATGGTATGGGGTATATAATATAAATTGGCGAAGTTGACAATATGTTAACCGTAACCATAATCCCCCCAACCCTCTCCCCCAACATATATACAAGGTCGAGTGTAAGGCAACACGGACCTCCGACAAAAGCGAAGGCAGGATCAGGTGCCATGGAGGAGTAAGCATCCTCTGCTGACCGGTCACACCCGCCGTGAGCCCGTAGTCGAAATATAAAGTAATCGGTATTACCCGTTGTCAAATCTAGTAAGAAAATGACAGTGGTAGGCTAACAATTGTGTCTTTGATAGCTACACAAGTATGACAGAATATAATTATGCGTGTGGGTATTACAGAATTTAATGTCTTATGAGAAGATGAAGATAACGAACAGTGATCAATCTTGTAAGTCTCAAACACAATACTTAAACAAGAATTAGGCAAAAAAGGACCCCTGGACGCACCAGAGGTGGGATCAGGTGCATGAGAAGGCAAGCATCCTCTGTCGACCGGTCACACCCGCCGTGAACCCTTTGTGCATCGCGTTTTCTTTTGTTGTACGCTTTATTTGATAGACTAGTCATATAAATTATAGATGAATGTGTCGTTAGGGGCATTCTCTTTGAATAATCTATATTTTCTTCTTCTGTTCTTTAACCAAACTCTGCAGCCAAGGCTGGGCAAAATGTTTTTGCTTACTTTATGTACACTGTAATTCTTTTCTTTTTTCTTCTTTTTTTCAATTGCCATGCGAGTAATAACTTTTCGGAGTCACAAAGCAAAAAATTGAGGAAGTTTCGAAAGTATAAATTACTTTTAATATTTACATTTCCCATGTTTGTTTGTTTGGTTTTTTTTTTTTTACCTTTGACAACTTTACCGGTTGAACAGGTAGCCATTTCCTCATGAATGCGAACAACATGCGTATGAATTTTGATAAAAATAGTGCGACTACTTTAACGGCTGGGAATATTCCAAAAGAAATGATTTCAAGTCAAATTTCATGGGGGGAATGATCAATGACGCTAATTATACATCGGCATACTTCATGAAACGCATTGGCGTTATGTTTCAAACAGGCTCAAATTTGTCTACTAAAATGGTCGCCAGGACTACATTCTACATCTACAGATGAGTTATTTTAAATTTTATTTTTTATACAGATGAAAGCTACTTAATACAATATAGGTTATGATACAATGCAGTGAGATATTATCTAAAATGTGAAGTTAGAATACCCGTGATCTGCCAGAATGGTCTATAGAGAAGGATCGAATGCAGGAAAAAATAATTTTCAATATGAAGATATTTAGGTTTCTAAAAAAAGTTTGTTTTTACATAGTTTTGATGGTTACCAAAAAGTTGCGGTCGAATTTGACGCATGCGTCCACACGTTTTTTGCATGTTTGTTTTCCCCTGACCAATCCTGGACATCAGGCGTGCTGGCGTGCTGGCGTGTTTGCCTTTCACAAGGTTATGAACACCATTCATTTTAATCCCTCCATCTCCTGTTTGCTAGAGATAGGGAACAATCAAAGGAAGGAGGTATCGATTCTCAGCGTATAAAAACACTGGTGACACTACACCTCGCAAACCTCTATCAGATCAACACGAAATCATTAGATTATGAAAGGTATATGGTGACATTTAATACGCACATTTGTCTAAAAGGCAAATATCTGCAATTGATTTTTAAAAATATAAACAAAAGTTGAACTCAGGATTTGCGGGTTGACCACTAACCCGATACTTTATTTAACTATGAGGATAAACAAATGATTTCACATCGCCATCTTGTGACGTAATATATTAAAACGTAGAGTGTAATGAGCGACCTTAATAGTGTTTGTAGAGTAGACACAGAGAAAGAAAAAGAAACCATGTTGATCGTCAGCCAGTTTGTAATGTTGTGGACATGATATTAAAAATGCCATATTTCACCTTGTATTATTAACTTACTCCAGGTGAGGAAGTCTTGATTGATTTCAGTACAATGGCAATTTTCAAAGTCAATTTTGATACATGTACTTTACAATGTTATAGACACCATCTGTAATGTACATTTTATACTAAAACATTGGAAATCAAAAGGAATGCATAACGTTTCGTTTTATACTACACATGCAAAATAAAATATGTTCAAAGTATAGCAATTACTATGTGCAAAAAATCCAAGAAGAGAGCACAAATTGAGAGAGAGAGAGAGAGAGAGAGAGAGAGAGAGAGAGAGCGAGAGAGGCGAGAGAGAGAGAGGAGTCGAATGCAATAAAAGTCAGAATCCTATATAACATGTATATTTGTGCGAAACATTTCTCTTTGATGTCGCAACTGTATTATAGATAAAGTGCGGCCTGAAATTCATCTAAAATATCCTCGCTTTGATACAGTATAGATTTTAACCCTTTGGTAAACTATTTGTAGGCCTATATATAAATTACTTATCTACTATTAGATCGCTCTTTGATTCAGCAAAAGGGAAACTCTCTCAGTAGTCTAAGAATAGAGGCTCTCTCCAGGTGTGTGGAGATATTTTCAAATAATTAACGATATCTTTGCTTCTAATTAGAGAGCTTCATTAAATTCATTGGAAGATACACGTTATTGATACGCGGAATAGACGCTCTCGCTAGCTGGATTGTTTCTCTCCTCAGTAAAGTAGAGCGCACTCCAACTTTATGTTATGTGAAGAGAATATTATAGGATATGTTAGTTAAATCATTGCTCTCTTTAATCAAATAAAGGATGCTTTGATAGAATAAATGAAGATAAGTCATTCGAACAGGACAACAATTTAACTAAAGAGAACTTTAATTTATTTTGATAGAGCACTCATTCAGCATATCTGTTTGTAAGTAGAATTGAGGGGATCTTAAAACCCATTCCATTGAAAGTATTTCTGGTTGCTTAAAGGTATGTGGAGAGAGAGAGAGAGAGAGAGAGATGAGAGAGTCGAGAGAGAGAGCAAGAAACTTTTTTTTCTTTAAAAATGAGAATCATCCTAATGGGGGTGAAGGGTTTTGGGTTAGTACCTTAAAAATCGCGGTCGCTTGTTTCTGGTGTGGGGCTTAGTAATGAAGACAAAAGCGTATCAGTTTTTTGGTAAACTATTTGGGTTTTTTTGGTTTTTTTTTCCCCGGTTTTTTTTTCGGTGTATTGATCGATATAGCATTGATTTTGAACGAAGACCCGTATAATGACACTATGTCAGCCATATAAAAATTCTTTGTCTTTATTATTTTTTTTTATTTCTCGTAAACCAATATTACAATATGGTACAGAGATAATTTCACTTCGTTAGTTTCCTTCGTTCATGGAAACAGATAGTGTCACTCGGGAGGACAAACTTTTGTATCAATAACTCTTATAAAGGAGTAGGCCCACGAAGGATGAAAATCGGCCTTGTAAAATGGTCAAAATTAAAGTGAAATTTCAACAAATTATTTTCTGCATCATGAAATATCATAAAATACAAAAAATGCTTTAAAATCACCACATTTTTGTGAATAAATACGACAATTCGATATAGAGCACATATCAGAACCAAGAAGATGTTCTCAAAATTTGAACCTGTAAACTGACAAAATATAAAATTGGTCCAAGCCTGTGCTCTATATCGAATTTTCGTATTTCATCACAAAAAATATGGCGATTTTAAGCAAATTCTTGTATTTTATAACATTTCATTATGTTTAGGGCGTTATATCTCAGATACACCAATGCAAAACTCCAACTTTTTACCACCATGCTAAACTATCATACAAAGACTATCATTTGTGCAGAAAATTTCACTTTAATTTTTACCGTTTCACAGGGCCGATTTTCACCGTTGTGGGCCTACTCCTCTGCATGAGTTTCTAAAATCCTTTACATTGTGTGATTGAAACAATTTTTTTAAAGACAAGAATATTGGTCGCCGGGAATGCTGTCATCACGTGACCTTGTTTCACCTTGATCGCGGACTTTGGTCCTGCAGTGAATACGATTTCGTGATATTTTCCTAAATTTCAATATTATCTGCTATTAACATTCTCTTAAATGGAGCTGACATAAAATTCATTTGGAAGTCAACAGCAACGAAAGTTGAACGTCTAATGGAGATGAACAACGCTATTAAATGAAAATCTAGATATCACAGGGAATGATTAATGGGCAACTCACAGTTTCAGAGGTTGGGACCCTGTAGCTTTGGACTGGTTACCGGTGTGGGTTAGCATCATTAAGCATGCGCAAGTGCGTGTCGTGCTCAACTCTCTAAGAAATTTAATACTGGGTTAGCAATTTTATATAATTTTGACATTATAAATACATGTATATTTCACGGAATATTTTACTTTTCTACCAATTTTTTGATTCAAGAGAAACGTCTACAAACTACACAGTATTGTATGGAATCCGTTTTAATTATCTTTGCACTAGGGTTACGTCAAATGTCAGGCAAATTTTTATAGAGCTTAGCGAGGACACGAAGAAAAAAAAATAAATAAACAGATTTTTTTTCAAAACTTCCAAAAGAAAGACAAATCAAAGATTTAGGCCATTACATCAGTATCAATATGTCGCAGTTGTGAACTATTTTAAAACTTTGACCCCATCCCCCTCCCCAAACACACATTTAAGCAAGGGTTTTGTTTTAAGTTTTAGGCAAAATAAAAAAAACCCACATACACACGTGGATGACTGAAATAGCAGAATTTACTTTGGTCGGTCTAAACCTTGGCAACAGCTGCATGCTACAGCTAGCTAATTTATGTCATCAGATACGACTAAGTGGTCACGTGGTCTAATCTGGATTGACAGAAGACAAAGGCACTTTAGATATATGTTTTATGAATGATAAGGCTTCATTTTTAAACAATTTACGTACAAAACACATATATACTGATTTTGACTACGCATTAACCGTTTACCTGATCACATACAATCTGCCATATGGTCAAACACTGTCTGACTTATTTCATAGCAATTGTTAAGCCGTTTTTTATACACTGATTTTGACTACGGATTACTCCGTTTACTAGTACCTAATCAAGACAATGGGCTCAAGGCGGGTGTGACCGGTCGACAGGGGATGCTTACACCTCCTAGGCATCTGATCCCACCTCTGGTGGGGCCTCTGTTGTGTCCAGGGGTCAGTGTTTGCCCTACTCTTATTTTTGTATTCTATTTGGGACTTGCGCGATAGATCTTTGTTTTTTCATATAGCCAAATTAATGTAAAGTCAGATAATCATATGATAATCGTGATGACTTTAACTTTGCAATCGTCAACTTTCCCTTTCTATGTAGTAATAAACCTCTATCACCTGCTTATGGTATGTATGTCTCCCAGTTGATTCGATCAATACGTAAGAGCATGATATGCGTGAGAGGTCTTGTTAACGTGCGGCCAACAACTAACAAAGGAGTTGATGTTGCAGAGTTATAACGAAATTCGTTTAAAGTCATCATTTCGCAAATTCTACTGTCGCTATAATGACCTTGTTTGCGATTACAAAGTATCACTAAGTCATCTGTTGACTGATTTGTTTCATACCCTTTGTTAGACTGTAATTTTCGTACTAGATTTGACAACGGGTAATCCCGTTTACCTTATTTCGACTTAGGACTCATGGCGGGTGTGACCGGTCAGCAGAGGATGCTTACTCCTACATGGCACCTGATCCTGCCTTTGCTTTTGTCGGATGCCCGTGTTGCCCTACACTCGATTTTGTATATATTTGTGTGGAATTATGATTACGTTTTTACTTATCCTGTTGATATTTAAATATTTCAAAATATCATCAACTCATTTGATGTGCACAACAATTCGATTATTTAATGACATCATTACGTGCATTTAATGGAAAAATGTAGATAGTCTTGTTTCTGTGCAAATTCAAAATCAAAACTCAACTGAATTAAGGCGTCCCATACAGAAATAAAGTAAAATACATACATATGTTACATACATACAGTACTGATGAAACTACTTGTAGTGCGAACATCACCCACGTCCTCAGCCGAGGCCATCCACCATCGTATGTTTCGATCCCTAACTCCGTACATTTTCAGGATGGGGAGGGGAATCCACAGTGGTGATCAATCACTGTGTGATGGCGTTGGGGTTCCAGCTACTATCGTTTCTCTGCATCCAGATCCAACAAGATGCCCTCTCTCTTCTGCCTGATCCAGCACTCTTACTTCAGAGAGCAAACTCCACACACAATGTGCAGGGAAGCCTCTACAGCCCACCTCAACAGGAAAACTCCACGCCTGCCTTCCCTTCTATCTACAATTTATTGTACTTTGCCCTTTTCCTGCTGTTTCCTCCCAGGGAACAGTCAACTCTATGATCACCAATTTCTTACTGTCTGATGACCATAGAACCATATCTGGTCTGGGGCTTGTTGGCACATTGTCAGGAAACTGCAACTTTCCCCCTGGATCTATCTCCAGTCATTTGCTTGATGCTGCTGATGCATCATGTCCTTTCTTACCACCATCTTCTCCTTTTCTCACAAACTGGATATTCATATGTATCTTGATGCTTTTGCTTCCTTCCTCTGTCTATCCATTTCATTGGCAAGTTCTCTGAGTATCTGGTCGTGTCTCCACGTATATCTTCCTTGAGTTAAAGCTCCCAGATATTACAAGTTGCACGTTCCTCCGCTTCCACACAATTGACAATCTGGTGTTTCTGAAAGGTTCCAAGTGTGCAGGTTTGTAGATGACGGTAGCACACCATATACAGATCTTAAAAGGAACTGGAATTGGAACTGTGGATATCGCCATATTTCTGACCATGCGAGGGGGTTTCGTTAATACTTCCCGACGTGTCCATGCACCTTGACTTCCTAGTTCGACTATATATGACTGTCTTGTTTCTTCCTCTCTGCTCTTTATCTCCACTCAAACCAAATACCTTCTCTCTTGAGAGTTGACATTCTTCCAGTAACAATGATGTCCGTCGTTAAAGGGTGTCCCGTGTCAAGGATCACAACCCCCTTGGCACGCAAAAGATCGTTTCCCTGATGTTTGAAAAAAGAGCAGGCTCACTGAAGGCCGTCAGGGAAACTTCAACACTCAAAACCAAACATTATAGTCAGCTAACCACCGTGAAATGGCTGAAATATTGCCAAAACGGCGTAAAACATTAAACAATCAATCAAATCCATTAACAATGTTTTGATGTTTCAAGGCCTTGCAGTCCCACTGCCACTGCTCCTACGATGCTCTTATGCCTAAGTCTACTCTCTGCCTCTAAAACTGCTTTAGACGCTGACTACTTTCTACCGGTTTTTATTTCTGTCCCTGCGGTTCTTACTTTGTTGTCTTTGAACTCCTTAAATGTCACCACTATTCTTTGAACTCTTCAACAATGGATGTTAAAGGTATCTGCAACTTTGCGGTCTTACTGTACAACCTTACGGATGTAAAACATGGCGGAACTCGTAACCAATTTGCAAGATGTCGATTGATAGTTCTCTCTAGCTTTTCTACTGATATCAGTGTTATTTTATGCAAAATCAGTGGCCATGACATCCTTGCCAGAAATCAGTGTTGGAATATATACCTATGCCTTAGATATTTCTGGTGGGCCGTTCTTGTCGATGTTCCTCATTCCCTCTTACACTTGTTGTTCAATCATCCTGATGTCCTTGTCTGTTAACGAATCGTCAAACCATTTGCCCAAATACTTGATGGGACTGTCAATAATTGATAGAATGATTTCTTCTTGTACCTTTAGTTGGATTTGTCTGATCTTTCCTTATGATTAGTGCTCTAGACTTTTCTTGGCTCGAAGGCCATCATGCCCATGAGACCGTCTCTTCCAAGGCGTTTAATATCCACCTTGCCTGAATGTGGGTATCTGTTGTGGTGTAAAATCATCTATAAACCCTCTACTAGGTGTTTGTCCAATATCTGTCGATGTTTTCGGGCCTCTGGTTTCCCATTTTCAAGCTCTCACTATCATATTCATCCCAATGACAAATAAGATGACCGAGATAGTGCATCCGGTGACAATTCATTGTTGTAACTTCTGCCATGTTGTTGTGAAAATATTGGTTGTGAATCGAAGCTCAATTCTGCTCAGGTAACTTATCAAATTACTTTCTTGAAATGTTCTGGAATGTGGCAGTGATCTAAAGCCTCGTGTATCCGCATATGCGGGATGCTACCATATGCGTTGGTCAAGTCTATCCACACTACTGTGAGATCTTTCTTGTTCCCTTAGCCTCTTGGATCAGTTGAGAAATGGTGCTCGTGTGCTCTATACATCCGGAGAATACTGGTACTCAACCCTTTCTGAACTGACGTCCCTACATAGTTGCCCTCTGCCATAAATGAATCATCCTTCTCGTCATTATAGAGAAAAATATATTTCATTCCACATTCAATAGGAAAATTGTTCGAAATCGTGTGATGTCTTTAGACGTTTCCTTTTTTTGGAATAAGATAGCCCTCTGATTTTTGCCAGCAACGTGGTATCTTTCTTTTTCTCCTCACTACTTTTAGAAGCCTCCACAGGTGTTTCAAAAATTTTGGGCAGTTCTTATATACCTTGTACGGGATGCCATTAGGTCCTAGCGCGGACTTAGTTTTCTTAACGACGTCTCCTACTTCTTTCCATGATGGTTCCTTGTCATTCATCTGTACTTCTGGTTCTGGGATCCTTTTTATCCATTCGCATTTTCCTAGTTGTTCTCCTTGTATCTGATCGCTGTGTCTTTGATTTTTCACTTCCTCTTTAGTGCCCTGAACTGAGCCACATTTTGTTCCATCCAATGTTGTTTTTGTGAATTTGTAGGGATTGGCAACAAACATATAATTATATGGCTCTCTTTCTTTCCTGTTTTTTTTTTTTATTCTTTCTGCTTTCTCTTGTCTGATTGATTGATTGTATATTGTTTTACGTCTCACTCAAAAATATTTCACTCATATGGAGACGTCTTTTGTCATTAGCTGATGGCTATTGGACCCTTTGCTTCTCGCTGTCTGGGAAGGTGCCCCATCTCCTCTCTACTGGTTTTGATAAACCTTAACCTTGCTCCTCCTCAACGTCAGTCTCTGCCGCTTCACCTGGTCAGAGGTCCTCAGCACTGTGGTGTTCATCCTGGCTGTGATCCGCCATCGTCTCACCAGTGGTAACCGTCCGATCCCTATGTTGTACATTTAGTTCTTGCTTGGTGTATCTTCAACCTTTTCAAATTCTTACACATCTTCCCGCAGTGACACTTGAATTCTACCGTTGTTCCAGTCCGTTGGATAACTCGAGTCATCACTGATCCCTCCTGCTCAATGGGTGTCTCGTTCTCCCCTCTGTCTCTCTGAAGACCCTGGGGGTATTAATTGCTCCTTATTCTGTGTTGTAGCTTGCATAAAACAATCTTCAATGTTTTACATAGATAATTTTCAATGAAAAATATTCGACGTTTATACTGATACTTCCATACTTTTTCACCAAGGGCAGTTCGTTTATCATTACGTGACATTATAAATTTTAGAACCAACAAAAATGTTTGCAATAATCGCAAAATTTCAACGATATTGACTATAATTGTATTGACCGATCCCTTTTACAATGCATTTGCTTACTTTACATTACCTGAAATGTGCTTGGAAACAAGTTCTTAGGAAGCCTTAATTTTTCTTAGGCGAGAATCTTTAAATTAAATGATATCATTGATTCAATTCATGTGCGCAGTAATTCTTTTAGAGGCTTCAACTTTGAGGCAGAAAAGTATTTAATAAATCAGCTCCCGGACTCCGTGTCAATTCTAAAAGCCCTCATAAACACTATACCGTTCGTATACAATACCTAAAGCATGGAAAAGAAATAGAATATTACATACCAAAACAGGGGCGGATCCAGGAATTGCTGGTTAGGGGGGGGCGTGGATTTTTTTTTCAGAGGCGGGGGTCTGGGGCCCCTTAGGCCCCAGTGGGTCCAGGGCAACGCCCTGGTGGGGGTCCAGGGCGAAGCCCCGGAAGCTCCCGAAATTTCAGTGATTTTTGGAGTAAAATTTAACCATATAATTAGCCCTCATAGGTGAAGTTACACCCTCTCCAGGGCCGTAACCAGGGATTTCCATTGAGGGGGGGGGGTGCACAAGACTAAGGTATATAGGATTTAAAGGCTGCTAGTCAGGCCCACAGCTGGTCCAGAATAACCTTTTGGGGTCAAGGGGGAGAAGCCCCCGGAAGCTGAGAGATATCAGCATTTTCATTGCGTCTGGGGGTGTTTTAGGCCTTTAGAGGATCCAGGATGGCTCTGGTAGGGGGTCCAGGGGGCGAAGCCCCCGGCTGAGAGATTTTGGTATATCAGTTTAAAATGGGGGGGGGGGGGGCACGGGCACCAGTGCACCCCCATATGGTTACGGCTTGCTCTCTTACAAGCTAATGACAGGCAGGTAAAGAATTGACCGAGATATATGCACATTATACATATATATCCCGGTACCCTAATCTTGAAAATTTTAGGGGGGCGTGCCCCCACGCCCCCTCTAAATCCGCCAAGTGATCTTCTCTCTCTCTCTCTCTCTCTCCTCTTCTTCTCTCTCTCTCTGTCTCTCTCTTTTTTCTTTTTTAGGGGGGGGGGGCGACGCCCGGTACGCCTTTCCTTGAATCCGAGCCTGCAAAATCCATATCATATCAGACCTCGGGCCCCATATCAACCCACGGACCTCTGCTCTTGGGATGATATGGGGCCACTTGTCATTATATAACATATGATATTGATTTAATAAATATTCTCTGTGTGATAAATGGGTGTAACTCTTGTGACGTTGCCGTTTCCAACTGGGCAATGTTTGTTCAGCAGAGTCTATGTAGATTTTAAAATATACTTGTCTAACATGTCTTTCTTCTAACTAACCTGTGGTTTTTTTTGAAGATTTTATCCATAGATTTAAAAATATCACAATAAGCGTTTTCAATATTCGTAAATATTTTTTTCTCTAAAAAATCATAATTTATTAGATATTCATACCATGCACCAAATCACAGCGAAGTTTGTATACTAGCATCTCTTATTTGTACAAAACACATTTTTCATCATTCTGGAAAAAATCACCAAAAATTATATAAAATAATTGAGAACTTGTATTACTTTTTCGAAGGTGAAACCATGATTCTTAAAAGGTGCTAAAAACGAATCATGAAATAAAATTTTGATGTAATGAGCCTCCTTAAACTCAGTCAAGAAAAACTTTCGAGCTATGAGAGAAAGAACGATGGCGAAAGAGATATTGAGAGCGAAAAAGGAGAAGCTTTAATATTGTGTAGAACGTTTAAATCCATTGTGACCTTGACCTTTAACCTACTTATTTTTCCAAGAGAGGACTTCAATAGTTATAGGAGATGTAATCCCCGTGACAAGGCCTTTCAAACGTCATTATCCTTTCAACAGTACATCTAATGCATATCTATTTTAAAAATTCGGTCTTTTTGTAACATTTCAATTGATAAAACACTTCCCTGAATGTATTTATTAAGGAAGTGCATGTGTGAATAGTTTTCAGAGAGACATTTAAGGCCTTTCCAACTTGAAATTTGGACGCCATGAACCTGGACATTATAGTTTAAATACAGCTTCTTCTGATCTGTTAAGGTCACGATTGTTTGACCTTTGTCCCTCTCACGTATGCTTCCGTTCCCGAACAATAAAAATCCCTGTAATGCTGACTGGAGCGATCACTAGCGCGTGCCTACTAGAAGAGTCAGACGACACGACGGACTTGTCATAAAATACACACCTTTGTAGTGTCACCATGGGAATTCGTCATGTGCAATGGAATTCGTATTTACAACTTAATTATGTCATACTATCATCGAGAAGTTATTTTTGCTGAGTTTGAAATAGCTAAACAAAATTTGACACATGTCTTGTCGAGTTACTCGGTCACGCAGTATACATTACTTACATAGAACTGTTCAACCACGTGACGACGATGCTGTCATTTCGGAAACAAACTCAGTAATTTTTTATTTGCAGGTATAGATTTCATTTTGCATATTTCACATATACATGTATTAATTTCTAACTGAGCACTTCCCTTGGCTTTGACCTTTGGACGAATAAGTCAGGATTTTACATGTAGTTCGTTTTTACAATTTGACAACAAAATTTCCAAAATATAGGTAATAGACATTTAGTGTTCCACTCGAAAATCCCTTCTCACTGGACAACAATCGTGTTACGATCTGATAAAGCTAAATCTCCAAACACAACACTACTATGTAAAGGTAAAGATGACGAACAGTGACCAATCTCGTAAGTCCTAAATAGAATACAAAAACAAGAGTTGGGCAAAAACGGACCCCTGGACACACCAGAGTTGGGATCAGGTGCTTAGGAGGAGTAAGCATCCCCTGTTGACCGGTCACACCCGCCGTAAGCCCATAGTATTGATCAGGTAAACGGAACAATCCGTAGTCAAATCAGTGTGTGAAAAACGGCTTTCAACATGGCTATGAAACACATCAGACTACTATATATCGTGTGTCCATGATACGCTTATTGTGTCCCTTCGTTACTCTCACTAACATCCGGCATGCACTAGGACCATGGTACGCTCTCACTAATAATCAGGACCACGGTACATTCTCACAAACAAGGAATGCAAAACGAGAACCACGGTACGCTCTCAATAAAAATCACGAGGACCACGGTACGCTCTCACTAA
>CAJDSM010023003.1:12630-39525 GCA_903981925.1 Ostrea lurida
ATCCAGACCAGACTATTACAAATATAAAAGTCAAGGTGTTACCAGAGGAGACTCATTACAAATATAGAAGTCTAGATCTATTAAGATCCAGGGCAGATTCATTAATTCATACTTCATAGCGAAGATTTTGATTTTGAATGTTTGAATTTGTGATATCAGCTCCGATTGCAAGCTTTTGTTGCCCTACAAACAGTCCTTGATGTTGAGGAATTGTGACCCTTACTTGTAGGCTGTCTCTGGGGTCAGGGTCTCTACAGTGTACTCTGTAACGGCTCCTATCGTGAACTGCTTGTCCCCAATCTCCAGATTGTAAGCTGTGATGTCACTGCCGTTGGAATTGGGTTCCTTCCAGAAGAGCGTAATGGAGGTGGCAGTGGAGGTGTGACGGATGACAGTGACTGATGACGGACTAGAGGGCGGCGTTACACACGTCCCTACAGGGCTGTACGGGCCCTGCCCAGCACTATTGATTGCCTGCAAATAAAAGATTCATCACTTCAAAATCAAAACTCAATATCCACTTACTTGTAAACAGCAACAGGAACTAAACACACTGAAACAGAAGTTTCGAAAAACAGCGTTGTGTACATACCTGAACCCTAAAGAGGTACAAGGTTGCAGGGGTGAGACCTTTGATTTCATAACTCTGGCTAGAACCAGTGTATAACTGACAAAAGAAAAAGAGGACATTTCATAATCCGGAGGTTTTATGATTCATTGCTGAGCGATACACCCAAATTATGAGGTTTTGCAGTGATATACCCAAATTATGATGTTTATGGCTATTTTCATATAATATATTCACCTGGCATTTTATTTCAACATCCCCCACTTTGAGCAAAGAAATAACTAATTTTGATTTTTTAGCACAGTTAGAAATTATCAAATGAAGTGTCAAAATGCTATTTCAATTAAATAGGGAAAAGATATTTTCAGAAGAAACATAAAATTCACTATATAGAGTGGTTGTTACAAAATAAAAAACTTCCAAATCAACATGTTATACCATAGCAAAGTCTGTGACGTCTGTTTTCTGCTGCCATTCCAGACGATACTCTGTGATCGTAGCACCATTATTGACAGGGGGTTCCCAAGAGACTAGCGCCGAATAGGCCGACTTACACACCAACTGTGGGGCTTTAGGGGGATCAGGAACTCCTGCACCACTGACCACTTCAAATGGGTCAGACCAACCTCCTCCCTGCAACAGAATACATTATTTATATATACACAAATGTATTTTCCATTGCAAAACATCAATTAGTGAAAAAAATGGGGGGGGGGGGGTGTAGTACTAATAGCAATATGATAAATTCGGTGTTGATTACATTAACTATTTATGCAATAATAAAATGGGTTTTTACAGATAACAAATGCTGAATTACAGATAGCACAAGACAATTCATATATACAAATGTATTTTCCATTGCAAAATATCAATTAGTGAAAAAAAATGAAAAATTTGAAAAGAGGAGTAAAGCAAATGTACCATGCAGAGACTTACCCCTACTCTGTTGAAAGCTCGAACTTGAAATAGGTAAGGCCTGCCTGGTGACAACCCTGCCACAATACAGTCCATGTCTCTCCCCTTGTACACCTCCCGACAAGCATTGTCAGGGGTCACCATCTGGACCGCATATTCTGACACTGCAGCCCCTCCTTCATATTCTGGACATGCTATACAAAGAGCAAATAGAGTTTATTAATACATCACATTCAGAATCTTTTTTCTCCCAAGGTTATCTCGTCCCTTTATACAACCAATCTCAAAAACTAACTAAATGAATATAAAATGGTTACATACCCCACCGTAGATGTAATGATGTTGCTTTTGGCTTGCCCTGTACCTTTGGAGCTTGGCATTGACCTGGCACAACAGCTTGTGTTGTAGCACCGCATGGCTCAGAAAACTGAAAATTAGCACGGTGATAGAGAAACGGGAAAATTAGCACGGTGATAAAACGGGGAAAATTAGCACGTGACTAGAGAAAAACAGGGATTTCCTTGTTATTGTTCATAAAAATTTACAATGTATCCAAGATGACATTTTATCTGAATTGTTACACAAACACTAAATGCCATGGAGTCAGAATGTCTACCACAGGGAAAATAAAATTCATAATTTGGTAGAGGCCTTGTTGCTCTATGTCACTATGCATATTGTTTTCTCTCACGGGTGTATGGTTGTAGAAAATCAGAATTTGAAAATTAATAAATTTTTGGCAGTTTTTGCCCCACCCTTGAGGTTCCAGGAATCCTGAAAATTTGAAATTGATTTCCCCTTGTCCCAAAGATGCTTCGTATCAAATTTGAAAAGAATTGGAATGGTAGTTGTCAAGAAGAGCGAGTTAGGTGACCTAAAAATTACGTATTAAAATTTTTGGATAGAGATATAAAGAGAGAGAATTATGGTGGCCAGACTAACCTCACTCCTTCCAGCCACATTGCAGCAGGCGACTCGGACCATGTACATTTGTCCGGGGGTCAAGCGATCACAGACATGCTCCCTCTCTGAGCCCTCATACAGCGTTTCATAACCTATAACACAACAAGCACATCAGTAACAAAGGTCTTCATTCAAAATTTTACAATTTCTTACATGTATACATACACAAGTGTATACATGTAGATATTACTATTTCCCTATTAACGTTCAAATACATTTCTGTGATTACTCATTTCCATTCTTAAAAATCAAGGAGTAAGGACACATATGACTTGTACAATGAACATGCACCCCATTCAACATACAGTGTATGAAAATCGCTTTTAATCCCAAGAACTTTAAATCTGCTAAAACATGCAATGCTGTCTTAACGTGGAAATAAGGTTTCTGTGAATAATTTTGTGTAAATATGTTCCGATTTCACACATCAAACCTTTTTAACTCCCTGATCAATCTGACAAGATCACCAAATGAAACACACAGAGTTGAAGTGATTTACCACATATATATGTGTAACTNCGAAACACAGAGTCGAAGTGATTTACCACATATATATGTGTAACTGAGTGTAATTGTAGAGAAAGATTTAAAACCCCCAAATAAAATGCAATTAGAAATAAACTTCACGACACAACAGAAAAACAGACCACATAAAACTAACCTCCACCTCCTGATAGCAGGAACAGAAATGGAATTGTACAGTGTATGTTTGTGATAATTTAAATTTAATATTATATCTGTCACCGTGGAGAGCTTATTTTGATTCAATGTAGATAGTGATTAAATATATTTGTGAATTTTTTTTGTCATTTCAAAAAAATTGTTGGATTTTTTTTCTTCTATCTTTTATGATGCTTACCTCTTCCATCATCGATTTCAACAATGTATTTGGTTATTTCTGCCCCTCCGTGGTCTTTAGGTGGCTCTGAAAAAAAGAGAAATCCATTAATCCATTAAATAGCAACAATGACAACATTAAACTACTGATTTGCATCAATTAGTCATAACTTACCCCAGACAACCCTAAAGTTGTAGGCATGTATTTTGCCCTTGATCTGTGGTTTAGGGGGTGGGGCTGGCCGGTCAGGCTTTGTTCTATATACTACTGTCTCACTCCATTTACTCTGTCCCTCATCATTGAAGGCTGCCAGCTATACATAGACAAAAAGAGACCTCTGTCAGACTAAATCCTTTTATTCCATGATGGCACTTATATCAATAATTACAACAGAACAGCGATACTTACTCTAAATTTATATTCTGTATTCCTCAACAGGTTCTTGACTTTATACGATAAATTTGGTCCATTGTAAACAGCGATAAAACCATGACCCTGTAAAATGCACAATCACTCTCAATACTAATCCTATTGTAAAACGAAACCTACGATAATGTCCATTATATATAATATTTCATGTTATTTGTTATTCTTTGATCAACAGTTCAGATGTCTCAGTGATCTTTTTAAATATGCATGATCTACTTGTAGGTATATATTAACAGCTTTTCATATTTCAATGCAGTAATAATATTGCATTGATATTGATTCATGATTAACATCACACAAAATATCTAAAAAACATCCAACTTGCTTGTAATGATAGCTCAATTTGATCCCCAATGTAAACCTGTACTTAATTTGAATGCGCAAACAGAAGTACTTATGATGAAAGTATCAAGGAATAAGTGTGTTGTCCTCTTACTGTAGATTCATCCTCCATTTGGAGTTGGAAAGTGTCCTCGTTAGGATGCTTGATCCAGGAGATGATCATTGATGTGGTGAAGGGCTCCGATAACATGGGGGGATCAGGCTGACTGGGAACACTACCACTGGTGTAGAACGAGGCTAGCTCACTGAACTCACTACAAACACAGCATCAAGAATGTCAACTTAAATTTAAAAACTTTCATCTTCAAGATCTTTTAATATATTGATTAAATCGACAAACATACAGATGTCAGAATTATTGTAATTAGCTGACTCAACAATTGCTAAAACCCCACACTGCAGTACAGTATGATAAACACCTCAATCTACATTGCTATGCTAGTTTCATACTAGAATACAAAGACTCTGTTTCATGTTGAGAATTTTTCCTTTCATTTTTCATACATTAACCCATAGCAGTCGTGCTACAGTTTGAATGAATAGCACAAGACATATACCCCCCCCCCCCCCACCTCCAAGAATGTGTACATCAAGATTTACCTTTTACCATTGGAGTTAATGGCTGCCAGTCTAAACGTGTATTTAGTGGAGGCCTGCAGCTTACTGACTCGTGTCTGTCTTTGAAGGCCATTGTACACTTCCACAAATTCACCATTTCCCTATAGCACATGATAAACAACATAATCAGAATTAAACCCTTCACAAAAGTTAATGAAGTTGTATTCATGTTATCCTAAACAGTCCACAAAGCAACCTTTTTAATGAGCCAAGGGAATGCTTTGATTCTGCTTTCTTTCAAGTGTCTGGGATACTCTGGTGTCATTTACTAAAGCATGTACAGCAACAACTGATTAACATAACAATTTCAACTGATTGAGCACAGTGAACTAAGTATAGAGTTGCCTGACATAACCTCATTCACCTTAAAGCTTTTGTCAATTACCCATCAATCATCTGTAATGCAATAGCCGTGTTTTTCTGTACTAGGCAACTTGTACTCAAGACCACGAGAGTTATGTTTCTTTGATCAAACGGCTCATATTCCTACCTTATCCATTTCCAAAGTGTATGTGGAAATTTTTGCCCCATTTTCACAGGTGCTCTGTAAGTAAAAAATAAAATGGAGAGCCAAGCTAAAAGGTATGCAAAAACAAAAAAATAATTAGCAAATTAATTAGCATGTAACTGGGTCATTTGTTCTCCTTTGCCTTTTGTTAATAGAAGTCTTGGATAAAACCACTTCGAGATCAAAGATTTAAAGTCCATCACAGGTGCCTGTAGATTTCATGTAATTCTAATCATGGTTTCGAACATTTGCTTATCTGGCGAATTGTAAGGTTAACCTTTAATTTGAATGAAAAGATTTCAAAGCTATGTTATTTCTGTTCCTAAACACTCATCTAAGTGTATAGAATTTCATGCCAGATGTAGGAATAGGTTGGCTCCAATTTGTAAACTTAAGATTACAATCAACTCTTAGTCAGAATTTTTTTTTTTTTAACTTTCCAATTGAGTCAATATATAGATTTTTAAAATTTGATTTAATACAATATATTTGGTGTTTGGAAGAAACTTGGATTTAAACTTACAGTCCACTTGAGAGCTATGGAGGTTTTATTCTTGTTGGACAGTTTTGGGGGGGTTGGAGGGTCTGGCTCACAGGCATTGGTTGTAAATTTGACTGGCTCTGTTGTATTTCCCTTCAGGTCCTCTAGGGAGGTGTAAACTCTGAAAACACAGACCAATAATGAGCACTATTACTTCAAATTCTACTATGTTACTGCAATGATCGAAGGAATGCAGCAGCCATTATTCTGCAATATACCTCACTAAGTAGTAACTGATCATGAGAAAAATGATACACATCTCACTTGCACTTTCCATTTTGTTCATACAACAATAAAGTCGATAACTGATAATTCAATTTTATAATCATATAAGTCCACCAAAATATGCACAGACAAGTTAACCTTCCTCCATGTATCTGTAAATTTCTTCAAAGCAGTTAATATAATCTGTCAACATCGAACTAACTACATGTACTTGAAAGATTTGTCAAAATGGATCTAGTATACTCTATCATTTAATCTTTTTCATCAGCGAAAAAACAAGTAGGCCTAGTCCATTTTGGAAACTGCCCTGATGTCACAAAGTGACCCAGTTCATAGCGGAATAGGTAAATGATTGGCCGTATATTTCTGAGCCATAGTAGAATAGAAATAAAGTTCTTATTTTCATGGATGATGCAGGATACCCTCCTTAGTCTCAAAATGTTTGAAATATAAATGTCTCCGCTTTTATACGTTCCAGCTTCTATATTTCAAAACAGCCTTTCTCAACCGCAGAGGGTTATCCTACAACATCCATGAAATTACGACGATTATTAATTAATTACATGTATGCTGTGTGTAATCAAGCAATGCCCATGTCATACACAGCAGTCATCTTAGTATCATGTTTGAATTTATCCAAATTATAACCAGGCTAAATTAAGTACATAACTTTATCATTACGCCCATCTCTACCAATTTCTGTGTCTATTGACCCGATTTTTCCCACCAGTCATTAGCATACTGACCCAATTGTAACGTGATGCATAGTCAATGATGTGTTAAAGAAACTATAATCCACAACAGATTTTTTTATCTCATCTTTCCACCTAATGTATTAACTCCTCCAATGAAAGCGCCTTGTTCTAGTTACACATCTGATAAGTAATCTGAAATCTTGGCTGTACTTTACTATACTCATATTTTGAAAACATCAGCAGATTTGCTATTTTCCCAAATGATAAGCTGAACTTACAATCATATAAATAATAGCTGTTTTGCATGTTGTGAAACACAACACTATCAAACTCAGTCACAGCAATGGATCCGTTGATTTCTTTTTCAATTATATTACTGAGAACATAAATTGTATCTGCCCATCGCAGAACTTATCAAAAAACTATACTTTTCTGCTCAAGAATGATGTATTACCTTGTGTCCATATTAAACTTTCATATTGTGAATACTGATATATACATGTGCATGCCCATTTCCTTGCCTGGTAAATAATTGATTTTCAACCATACAGAAATCATTCTGCGACCAGGAAGATGATCTACTCCTCGCGGAATTTCAAGAGTAATAAAGCCATCAATACGCCACATTCCAAGCACTACATTCAAAACATGGCGACTACCATCAAGTCTTTCAACACAAAAAAAAGTTACCGTTTCATTCGGCAAAAAACAAGCTCAAGAGTTTTATGACCAATAAAAATTAATAGTTTGAAGTACCAGTCCTCAGAATACTGCAGCGATACATCAACTTTAAATTACCGAGGGGGGAGCACTGCCCCCGAGGTTTGTGGCATTTGACCTTTGCACTTAAGTCAAAAACCTGCTGTAATCTATAAAACAAATTCTCTCAGTAACTTCTTGTCAAATTCAGGAGCTGGACTTTGTATATCCTGACATACATAACTGATGGTAAATGATAACACAAGTCTAATAATGTCTACAAGAAATAAATACAGGGAGTAAGTAGTGCTGAGTTATGCGCTGTGGTGGATTGCGATCAATCAGGCCGTTTGGAACATGTTTTTTTTACCTGAGGTGGTAATCAGTAGCGGGCTTCAGATCTTTTAATGTAATTTCTGTGGCATCTCCACTGTAAGTAAACAACAGAATGGAATCATTTCTGATAAAAAAAAAAAAAATAATAATAACAAAACCACATAATATGCAGATGATAATAAGAAGCAATTTATATTCATATTAATCTCTTACAGTGTTCATCACTCTAACAACTTCAAAGTGTTTTTTGTTTGGTATTTCGAAATCTCTTTCAGCTTACAATTTGATTTTTTGTTTAATGCATGCATATTGAAAGCACCTGGTTTTTATAGAGATACCACCAAAAAATAAATCGGGCAGATTTTTTTTTCCTCTTGAGGAATCCATTTTGAAGTTTGAAAGTGATTTAAACAAACACATGCACATGACACTATCAAATTTTTGTAAGTTCCTAATTCAGCCCATTACAATTGACTGCAGTACCTGTATACTAGTTTGTATTTGCCCTCCTTCCCTTTGTCTGACAGTAGAAGTGTAAACCGGAAATCAGCAGGATCTATTTCAAACTCATTAGGATCCCACTCTGGCAGAGCCAACTGAATCAAGGCACTTCTGGCCTCAATTTCCGACACCTGCAATGTACAGGAACATGTTCAACATAAGATCTAATGCGATCTTCAATATTTTGTATATTTGTCTTTTCAAGGAGTCAAAATTTAAGCATATCAATTATGTTGATGAAGAATTGTTATTCTTCACTATATTTCTAAGTCTGACTTAACACTGGGTCTGTATAGAGACTTTAACACTCAGTGGGGTTGGGGGGGGGGGTTGGGTGGTGGGGGGTGGGTGGGGGGGGTTGGTGGTCTGTAATAGAGAATCAGACTTACCACTGGTTGTATAGAGAGTCAGACTTACCACTGGGTGGTGTATAGAGAATCAGACTTACCACTGGGGTCTGTAAGACTTAACACTGGGTCTGTATAGAGAGTCACACTTAACACTGGGTTCTGTATAGAGAATCGACTTACCACTGGGTCTGCATAGAGAATCAGACTTAACACTGGGTCTGTATAGAACTTAACTCTGGGTCTGGTATAGAGAGTCAGACTTAACACTGGGTCTGTATAGAGAGTCAGACTTTACCACTGGTCTGTATAAGAGTCAGACTTACCACTGGGTCTGTATAGAGAATCAGACTTACGCACTGGGTCTGTATAGAGAGTCAGACTTACCACTGGGTCTGTATAGAGACTTAACACTGGGTCTGCATAGAGAGTCAGACTTACCACTGGGTCTGTATAGAATGTCAGACTTACCACTGGTGACTGTATAGAGAGTCACACTTAACACTGGGTCTGTAGTAAAGCAGAGCCTTACACTGGGTCTGTAATAGAGTCAGACTTACCACTGGGTGTATAGAGACTTTAACACTGGGTCTGTATAGAGACTTAACACTGGGTCTGTATAGAGATCAGACTTACCACTGGGTCTGTATTAGAGATCACACTTAACACTGGGTCTGTATAGAGCACTTACACTGGGTCTGTATAGAGATCAGACTTACCACTGGGTCTGTTATAGAGACTTAACACTGGGTCTGTAATAAGATTAACACTGGGTCTGTATAGAGACTCGACTTACCACTGGGTCTGTTATAGAGACTTAACACTGGTCTGTATAGAGTCGACTTACCACTGGGTCTGTATCGAGAGTCAGACTTACCACTGGCTGTATAGAGAATCAGACTTACCACTGGGTCTGTATAGAGTCACACTTACCACTGGGTCTGTATAGAGTCACACTTAACACTGGGTCTGTATAGAGACTTACCACTGGTCTGTATAAGAGACTTAAACTGGGTCTGTATAGAGCTTAACACTGGTCTGTATGAGAATCACGACTTACCTGCACTGGGTCTGTATAGAGACTTAACACTGGTCTGTATAGAGTCAGACTACCACTGGTCTGTATAGAGAGTCAGACTTACCCACTGGACCCTGTATAGAGAATCAGACTTACCACTGGGTCTGTATAGAGAGTCACACTTACCACTGGGGTCTGTATAAGAGAGTCATCACTTACCACTGGGTCTGTATAAAGAACTTAACACTGGGTCTGTATAGAGAATCAGACTTTACCACTGGGTCTGTATAGAGACCTTAACACTGGGTCTGCATAGAGTCAGACTTACCACTGGGTCTGTATAGAGAGTCAGAGCTTACCACTGGACCTGTATAGAGAATCAGACTTACCACTGGTCTGTAATAGAGACCTTAACACTGGGTCGCAAGATCAACTTACCACTGGGTCTGTATAGAGAGTCAGACTTACCACTGGGTCTGTATAGAGAGTCAGACTAACAATAGGTCTGTATAAGAGAGTCAGACTTACCACTGGGTCTGGGGTACTAGACAGTACTTGTTGGATGACCTTTCTCTCCTCTGCTAGTTCTGCCTGCCCTGTGTCTACTGGAGGCATACTGTCTCCATTCATACCATTACCTACAACAAACAATATCATTTAAAGAACTTTGTTACATTACATACATTATTATGTACAACAGGATAAATGCCAGTAATTTTGGACTGTTTGATTCAAAGCGGAAGTCATTCTTACTACCTACAACCTGCTGCTCAGTTTACAATGTGATTCTATTAAATCAACAGTACAATTTAGGCCTCAAAAAATCGACAGCATTCCAAAATATGATATCATTCTAAGGAACACTAAAAGGAAAAACAACACAGCTAGTACAAAGTCCGCTATATTCAGACAGTTTTATATCATATTATTTTTTGTATCTATTGTTATGCATATATCTGCCGTCAAGATTCAGATATAGTCTTGCGGGCCATATTCCATATCCTGAAGACGAAAAATTTTGAAAATCGGGAATAATCTGATAAAAAATATTGTCAGAGATCTTTTATTCTAATTGAGTAAAGAGGTTTACTTTGATCATATTATATCTATTTTAACTTCCATACTCGAACAACCTCCCATCTCAACACACACAAACCAATATTGATCTGGAAATTCTCAAACGTAATCATAAATATCTCACAAGTCTTAAGGAATAATTTGTTTCACACCCTTATGGGTGTCCATAATTGAATTCCCATAGGAAAATCTTGTCTAATGAATTCAGACGCTGTCAAAATTTCATTTTATTTATCATTCTGTGTGATGTTATTGTTTGTGTATTTTAGAAATTTTACTCACAAATACAATACATGTATTTATTATGACTGTTATATGAGCTGTCAAATTTTCCCAAGCTCGTAGCTTCTGACTAAAAAGACCGATATGGTGTTCTATAGGTAAAATAATCATTTACAGGTAACAGAATGCATCATTTTTTAGACTTCTCTATATTCTTCGTTAAAAAAAAAGGAACAAAATTAAGAAAATAACATGTGATAGAGGGAAAATAAATTTGTTTGAAGCATAGAAATTTCCTGACCATCCGAAATTACCGACATTTACCCTATACTGATATCCATTCTTTGTAGATAAATGTAAAGATTATAAAGTTATATAGAATTAGAAAAAAAATCTACATATTTCTCTTTACATGGTATAAGCATTTTTTCACATCATTCATACACATGTACACGTCTTTTATAATTATAATTCTTTTAGGATTAAAAGTACAGACAGCGGCGCCATTTATCGTTGATACTATGATTTTTTTTTAGAACTCTACAATGCACTCTAGGACAGAACCACAATCAATTCCTAATTGGCCATTACAGGAGATGAGGGGCCTGAATGCAGCATTTTACCAATCCTCTGGTAGGAAAGTGTAGGTTGAGTAGGTCAATAACATACTAACATGCCTCCCAAGTCAGGTGGCTCTGGTACAAACAAAACCACCCACTAGGTCTAATTTGTCTTCAGGAAGCAGATACAACATTACTATCAGAATCAGGATGACATTAATTGGTGGGAATTATGCAAAGCTTCACTGTAGTGGAAATAGGCCTAAAAAGTCAAACAGCTACCACATCTGCTGACTGCAAAGTTCTGGAAAATTCTACTGACAAAAATAATTCACGACAACCTTAAAACAATTGTCTACATTTGTGCTAAACATACTGTAGATTGTGTAATATTGGTGTTGGAAATATTTAGCAGATTATTTCCAAAAAATTACGGGTAGTTTGAAACCATAGAGCTTATTGTTTGGCACAATTTCATTCAACAAGCATATCATTTATATGAACAGAAATTTTGGCTCATATCTTTGGCAAATTCGATTAATTGACCAAAAATTGCCAACATCAGCACACCAAAATTACTCAATACATGGTATTTAGAAATGGATGGGAAAATCAAACAACCAGTGTTCCAAGTAACAATCATCCATTGCAGAGCATGACCCCAGGCATCATAGCCCTCGTGCCTGCCATACTTAGCAGCAATACAAAAATGAAAATAACGAGCATGATAAAAAAAACAAAAACAAAAAAAAAAACAAAAACAAAAAAACAAAAAAAAGAAAGAAAGAAAAAGAGGAGTCTGAAACTGACCATCTGATTGAATACAACTGCTGAAATGCTTTTTTGGGGGGTGGGGGTGGAGGGGGGGGTATGAATTTCACCAGATGGAATGAAAGGCGTGTCCATTTTGAATTGTTTATGTCTATATATATTTGACATCCGAGTTTTTTTCATGACATACTGATAGATATCAATCCAAGTCAAACAGCATAGAAATATCTTGTTTGCAGGAATAATGAACAGATTTTCAATTGTTTATATAAAATGAGCCAGGAAAAGAAAACATCTGCCAAAAAGCAATCAAGAGTATTTGATGCATAGTTAATCCCATAAAATTTCTATACACAAGGCTTATCAATGCTTTGCCATTTTGCTAAACAAATTATTTCCTTTTCTATGATAAATCCTTCTGACAGCTAATAAAATGTATTTGTGCATGACTGATTATGAAAAGCTAATAAATAAAAATGTCTGTTCATCATAATACATAAAATATAGGTCATACCACATACCAATGAAATGATTAATGGGTCGAACTGAGGCAAAAAAACAATAAAACCTATCAAGTAGCCGAAACTGGTGGCTGCACATTGGTGGAAAACCTTCTGGGTTAGCAGAGCATCCAATAGAGCAAAAAAGTCACTGGTTTACATCAGAACTGCCTAGTCAGCAATACGGAAAATTTAGAAAAATGTAAAAATCAATAGTCCCAGGCACGACTATATACTTCAGGGCTTTGTTCTATCATAAAATGATGAAAACTTTCAGTTCTAGGGAAAACTGAGAGGTGCTGATTAATTTTCTAAAAATACATTTTTTTCTTTCTTTGTCTAGTCTGCATCAGTACAAGTACCATGCCATATCTTAGAAATTTTCAAACAGGAAAAATATGATATATCAGGGTAATTTGGGGGTAAGGAATTATTTTGTGGACCCCCCCCCCCCTCCCCCCTAAGCAGTTTAAAAGTTGGCTCTTTACATTAGAAGTAATTTCTAGCACATTAGATATCATTTGGCTATAATTCAATAAACGTCAGTTACGTGAATTTTGTGTTCCATTGTATTGTGAGTTTAAAACACAATTATCAAAACCGTAAGCTAAGCAGAAATAACTCCACTAGACTTTTCCTGTCTGATATCTATGTACAACCACCTGTTCTGCCACTGGCCCAGCACACATGAAGGGCTCAATCTTATCTGCTTAGAACCCTTGTTCCATCACACACCACTCTCCTAGGCTTCTGACTAAAACACCACTTATCAGCCAAAATCTACCTCTTATCCCTCCACGTGAAGTTTTCCCCGACAGATAATGGCCTTGTTTCTCTATTGCAGTCAGCTTGCTTTTGTCTTTAACTAGGGGTTTCAAATACGAGAACAGACATAGGTACAAAAGCTAAGAGGATCACAGAGTCCTTGTCCTCAGACCAAAGATACAGACACAGGTGGGATTAATGCATGTATACAGACACAGGTGGGATTAATGCATGTGCTTTAATCACTGAACACCTGACAACCCTATAAAACAGGATCAATTTCTCAATGCCTTTGATGGTGTTACAACAATTAGATTCTCAGGTGTCTAGACCGCTGCAAATCATAACAAACCTGCACTTTTTCACCTCTTGGTCAAAAGATCTTACAATACAGTTACATCAGTCTCTTTCTATTCATTGTATAGAATTTGCAAAACAGAATTTTTCTAACACCTAACCTTGAATTTTGATAGCAATATAATTTCCTTTGAAGTGGCAACCCTAAGATTTGCAGTGCGTATCACGTACTCCTAGTAGATTCTTCAGTAATTCTAAGTTTTTAAATGTTCTTTCAGAGTCTCCCCTCCTGCTTGGATTGCAATTGTGATAATGTAAATTACCTTGATATTGGTATTGTTCATAGGGCACTGGCTTCCCGTGGGGCTCTGAAAATTCAAATCAAATTTATTCACATAATTGTAACATATATACATCAAATTCATTCATAGCTTGATCATGATTTTCTTATATCAACCTCAACTGCCATTAGAAAGAAACCCACACAAAACAAGCTACGAATCAAAATGCAGTAAACACACACACATACACACTCATACATGCACATTAACTAGCATTTGTTATACCAGGCATGTTTAACAGCTGCTATATAATGATGTTTCATCAATTATGGGCATAGATTTTATGACTTAGTCAAAATACAATTTTGCTGATAGGCGAATTCTTGGAAAACTACTCTTCCTTCATAAGTAAAAGTTGTATTTCACTAATCACTTGATTTCATGAACTGACATAATCATGCAATTCAAAATTCATTATCAATGAAAAATGATGGAAATGTGTACATTTTCTAAGAAAATTGAAATTATGTAAGACTATGCCAAAATTTCTCCCTGGGTCAGTGCAACACTTGAGAACTACAGTTACTCTTCATCACTTCTTTTGTTCCAACACCTAGTGGTACTAAGGGGTCAAGAACCCACTCTAGAATTCTAGAGTTTATCAAGCATTCATTAGCCCACAAACACTGTATTATGCATCGATTTGTCATACCACAACTTAACAATGTGATAGGCCTTATCCCCCGAGCCCTTCACAAACACTATAATTACTGTTCCTTCTGCCTTGTTGGCCCCTTTCTTACTTATCTCATAATCCTTGAGGTTTTTCATTATCTTTTATCTATTCCTTATATAATTTATTCTGACCCCTCCTTACCCTGACCACACAAATGACCTGTCCTCTCCACAAAGCAAAAACTACACCCTATAATCGTCCATGTGATCTGTACTTTCCCAGTACGCCTTATGCTATTATTAGCAACACAAAACTATAATTTTTTCAGTCTGTCTTGCTATCTGTGAGAAATCTTTTCACTCTTTTGTTTAAATTTATACATAAACTATAGATCTTATGGTTACTAATGAAACAATGTCAATGTTTGGCATACATCCTGAATTTAACATATAATACACTTTGAATGGCATAATTAATTTCCAAGTAAAAGTTCTCCCAACTGAAGTGCAATACAGCAAGTAAAATTGACCCCACTTCTATTTTCTTTTTTAATGTAGATAAATCCACTCTGTGCACCTAGTTAACATATATAGCCACATTAAATAAATGGAGGTTACGTATTAAGATAACACTGAATTTTCATGACACCAATAACTTTGTTTTGGTTGTGTTTCCTAGCATGCCCCCCCCCCCCCCCCTACGATCCTCCACTCTACGATCCTCCTCTGGCCTTACCCTTCTGTTTTCCATTGATTCTAGGTCTTGGCTGCTGTGGGTAGAACCCCTGACTCCTCCGCTCCTCAAATTTCCGCCTGACTTTTTCTCTTTGTTTATTGGCCCTCCCCTCCATTGAATTGGGTTGACTTGGTCCTAAAATGGGTCACAAAGCATTGTAGCACACAAAAATCATCTTAGCTAATCAATAAGTAAACAGAGAGAGAGAGAGATAGAGAGAGAGAGAGAGAGAGCTGACTTTACATTCTATTTTCTGTATGTCCATACAATCAGGTGATCTAATACAGTGCATTTATGACCACACTAAAATTTATACAGTGATGGGCTTTCTTTGCACACATAACCACAAGCTCATTCTTACAGTACTGAATAAAAAATGACTTTCATTCAATAACGTATATATATGCATAGAGAAAAACAGACTGACTGCCATCTAAAGTATTGACTCTTAGCTAGAATAAAACCACCCAAGTTGCTGGAATATAAATAATTTCTATCTTTGAGTCCCCTCATACCACAAAACATGGTATTGATTTTGTTTGTTCCTCCATAAAAATATTAATATTGATTGCTATCTGCCTGTCTGGTGTCTGTACTGGTTGTATAAGATCACATGTTCCTACAAATTCCCACTAACAGCAGCCAATCCTTAAATCGCAAATAGAACTGCTCACGTTTGCAGTCTTGTATTGAAACAATGGATAAATTTGCCTCTCCTTAATACTTTAATAATTCATTTCTTTCACTAAAATATCAAATTATGGTTCAAATTCATGTGATCAATAAGTTTCTTTAATCTTACGTTTTGTTCAATATCCAATGAGAATGCCAGAACCCCTTTCAAGCATCTTTTTTCCACTTTCATTTTTCATGTCGTTTGAAATTGAATATTCTTGCTTTTACACTACTGGGTAGGTTTACAAGGACACATTGTTTACATTTATAATTGCCTTGTTTAATGAATACTAACTTCTTTCATACATCAAACTGTAAACACCTGGGTTTCAGAGAGCCGAGATCTAAAATTTAGCTGAAAGTTTATTCGAGACCTCACATAACACGTATAAATATTTAGTCTGGGCTGGAATGCGACCCATGGCCTTCCTCAGAATCAGTCCATAGTTTTCAACATATTCTGTCAGGAGAACCATGGAATATATTAAGCACTGTGATGATTAAGCACTTCCTGGCACAACATGCCAATAGTCTAGCTACTTTACCTACATTTAGTGATTAGAAGAACTTTAAACTCTATTTTAAACGGACCAAAGGGTTAGATTACTAGGTTATATAAATACACACCATTTTATCAATAGTGAAGCACTGGCATGGTATCATGTATAAAATAAATCGAAAGGAAAAGTCAACTAGAAATAGCCATTAATTTGAAGCTAAATGGAAATGAGATTGTTATCGTACATAACAGCCAGCAATTCTGCACCAAATATAGCTACGCTCAATGATCGTTTTTTTAATTTTTGGTTTAATGATCAACACAGTCATAAAAGGAAATGCTGACATGGTGTGCTTCACATCCGTTCAATCCTCTATTAACGAGCACAGTCTCATAAACAATCATGTGGACTCTCAGCCTTCATTGACCCTGAAGGGAGTCCACAATGAATACATATGGTACACTTCTCCATTGCTGATGTGTCACATTCCTACTTACCTGTACAAAGCTTTAATATTGGAAAACCCCAGGAAGTGACATCACACAACAGGATTTAAATTTTGAGTTCATGACAGGGCCATCTCAAAACCTAAAAGTTTCTACACACTACAAATATTTGTATGGGGTGAATGATTATTTCACATATAAACATAATTCCTGCATGGCTTTTTACCACACAATGAGATATCTGCTTTATCATTTCTTTACCTGGATGCACTGGTCCACTGGGGTTACTGTTACAGCTGGGAGGAGGGGGCGTCCCATGCGGATGTGTGGGGGCCCCTGTGTGGACATGAGGTGATGCCCCATGATGCGTGGGGTGGTGATGGGAGGGGTAGTGATGAGTTGGGTATGGGGGCCCATAGTTTGGATAATACTGTGCATGTGGTGGTGTATTGTTTGGTCCTCCCTGCAAAAAAAATTCAATATTAAATTAATCAAAATTTATGCTTTTACAATATGCTATGATTGACAATGATAGTAATGTCAAAAAGAAATACCAGCTTATCGGTATACCTTAATTATTTTAAAAGAATATCTATAGAGATACAATACTTCGAATTAAAATTCTAAATCCATGCAAAATAATTAGTACAATTAGAAACACAAGGTCAATACTCAAGGCCAAAACAAAGTATATGACTTGACTTTGACTTATTTCCTTCTCTCCCTGTGGAGAATAGGGCCGTGAACATAGCCCAAGTCTCCTCCATTTTGATCTATTTTTCGCTGCTTTAATTGATTCATTCCATGATTAAACCCAATCTCATTTCGTTCTATTTCCACATGCAGTTCTTCACCATGTCTCTTTTGGTCTACCTCTCTTTCTTTTGCCTTCAGGAGTACAAGTAAGGGATACAACAATTGAAACACTGTTTTTGAAGTCTCTGTGCTGTGTTCATTTGTATTTTTATTAGTATTGTTTATCCTGAGAAAATAATGGGTTGTCCCTAGGATTTATCTAAATGTTGGTCATGTTGGTGCTCTACATATCTTTTAAATTTGTTTCAAAAGCCAGAAAGGGTCACTTCTGAAATATTGATGGCTTTTCAGTGTCATAAAATCTAATGTCATTGTTTCACCATAACACAAACTCGATCAATCAATACTTCAGTGAAAGCTGTCAGGATTTTTTTTTTTTGGTGATTTCCATAGCATATAGCCTTAATTGAGTTTCTCATTTTCAGCCTGTTTCACTATAAATGTGCAATTTGGGATCATTACAGAAAAATATGGCCTTGAAACATAGCTGTTTTGTCATTTGTGGAAAGGTGACACCATATGGGATTAGACATATGCACTAGCAAACCCATTATTAAACAATTATACTGAAATTATAGAATCCACCTACGAAATCAGACCACAGTACCAAGATTCTGCATGCAATGCTTCTAAATCATTGTTTCATCACAAGCAAAAGTGTATGTGCATGATCTTTTGTATACCCTGTAATATAATATTTTGCTGTATCCTAAGTTTGAATCAATGAAGAGGTGAGGATAATGATTACCGACCAATCTCATAAACCCTATATATAGAATCCAAATTAAAAGTTTCGGGCAAACATGGATCTCTACTGGGGGATAATATAATGATCACCATGCATGCATTTAAACCATGAATGTGACTTGTGCTGAAAGTTGTAAACAATGCGTATTATCTTAATAAATAAGTTACATCTAATTCAATGGCTGCATGGGAATTCTGATTAAATTGAAAGTAGAATGAATTTTATTTTTGAAAATACATTAGTGTATGTGCTCTCATGAAGCACCATCATGCTGGTATGAAGTTTCATTGACAGGATAAATTGAACTTGCAGGAATAGGCTGAGCAAATTAAAATTTAACATATAATCCATCACATGTCAGATTCATATCATTTTGAATTATACATATATATGTGTTCGAATTCCATCTAATATTTCATTATCAAATGCACTGTAATATACTCAATTTTGAATAAAACCTGCATAAACTGGGAACTAATGAAATTTGTTTGTGTGATAAAAAAAAAAAAAGCCATGGTATTTTCACTTAAATTTATCAATAACCTCAATTCTGTCCTAAAATGAACACCTACATAATTATGTACATACACATGCATACGAGTCAAATGAATTTTAACTCAATACACGCCTAAACTATGATAAATTATTCAATGGCATATTGATGTAGACGGTTCCATCAAGAAAATAGTGTATGTATAAACACATGACTATTTTTAACAATCTCACTTTTTGGAGATTTTGATCCCATCCTCAATGAGCCATAGACCTTCAAATTCACAATTTCTGCTCTTCTACAGCAAATTATCAACCAGACAAAAATTGGTAAAATTCATCATGTTAGTTTCAGAGAGGAAGTTAAAAATGTTCAAAAGTTTACGAACAACACACATGACCAAAGGGCACACACAACTCACACACTTCTAAATAATGGTATTCATGATCAGCATGTACATGTCTTAAAAGATTTTTCATATTAAGTGCACATGCATATTTGTCAATCTTTCAAAGACATATACACATATATATATTATATAAACATGTACAGACATATATATAATAGTTCTTCTGTGATTAAATATATATAATTATACTCGTGCTATAATACAGATATATATACATCAGCACGTTGACAGTAACTGTTAACTGGTATCAAGCACTGTATTTTCACAAATAATTACACGTTTTTCTTTGAAAAGCCTAATTACGTTAACAGGTGCTCTACATCAGCAGCATAGACATACAGTCAAAATCTTTTACTGTCTCAGACATTTCAGATTGTATTGTTTTCCCCAATTAGAATCATCTAACTAGGCTGGGTGATGAGTCAAGTAACCAAGAAAATGTGATTCACAAGGGCACATAATTGCAAGTCAAAAGTTAACTTCTACCTAATTACTCTTTCTGTGTTTTTGTACCAAGTAATGAAAGTTGATCATAATGAGTACTGGCATCATACATACATTTTCCACGGTTACACGTTTAGTGTCTTGTGTTAACAAAATGCTCAGCTGGCGGCCAGTGACATACAGACTTCTAGGCGGGGCTACACAATGCAGTCCCTCCTGCAGTCAGGTAAATAGCACGAGACGAGTCCACCAGCAGCATGCACATTGCCATGGATACAAGCCTGAGCCACAGAAGATGAAAAAAATTCTGAATACATACATAATATCCTACCGTCATTGAAGGTCCGCCAACTGGCATGGATGTAGGTTGAGGCGACAGAATGACGTGTGTTAGAATGCCGTGTTCGTCCACTATTTGTTGAACCATGTGACCTGGTGCCACCTGCATTGGCATTGGGAGTGGCGGTCCGTTATTAGACACCATTCTTACTGTTGCAGGTCCTTAAAGAATGAATATAAAATATATAAGTGTGCATTCATTATAATAAGATTGCTATAAAACTGAAACTAATCATTTATGTAACATATAATGTAATCATGCAGGAATCCTGAACACATACTATTAAATATAAATAAGGTCAAAGAAGGCCAATTCAATTTGGGATAATTAAGGAACTTACTTAAATCAAAAGCATTCATTGACAATTTTTCCACCAAGTATATAATACCTGGTATATAATCATTGAATTTTCTGCACTTAGTATGTAGAACTAATGTAGCCTTACAGTTGTATTCTTATACAATCAAAAGCAAGGCGGAACCTTGCAAACTTCCATTTCCCAAACTGTGGTATTTTAAGATATCAGTTTGAACTTTAATTATGGTGATATGATATCCGATATCAATTCCTTCCTGGACGCTCTTGTGAAAGCTGTGGCCAAATTTAAGTGGAGATTTGTAAAAAGGGAAAAAGAATCGGTGGTTGACAAATATTTTAAATATATAAATGACATTTTTGGCAGATGACAGCATGCCAATTGCATTGTACATCGATCGATGTTTATGAGGCATTCAATGTTCACTGTACATCGATGTTCATGAGGCATTCAATGTTCACTGTACATCGATGTTCATGAGGCATTCAATTTGCACTGTACATCGATGTTTATGAGGCATCTCAAAATTTACAGTTACATCGATGTTATTTGAGGGCTCTTCACATGTGTTCACTGTACATCGAATGTTCATGAGACACTCTGCAATGTTCACTGTACAATAGATGTCAGAGAATTCAATTTGCACTGTACATAGATGTTCATGTGATAATATATGAGGGATTCGAAATTGTCACTGCAAATAACGAATGTGATCACAATGCAGGCCTTCAATGTTCACTGTACATCGATGTTCATGAGGCATTCGATGTTCACTGCAAATCGATGTACATGAGGCATTCAATGTTCACTTATCTATTCTTGTATGATATTTGAGTAATTGAACATGTTCTCCCTGATATGGAAAAGCAAGGTGTAACCATGTATAACCTTTATTTTTTGGTCATTCATGAAATAAAACGAAGTTAAAACTCTCAGAGTTATTACGGATCTGTAATAACTGTACTCCAAATTGATACTTGTTAATCATCAACAAATACTGTAAAGCTTATTTCAACTCATAATGAAATACACAATTTCATGATCTCCTAACATAACTGTAAAATTTTGACAATTTCATGGAAACTGGCCCCAAGAATTGATCCGGACAGATCTGTGTAGTATATACGATGATTTCTTTGAAGCTCAATGATCAGAGGAAATCTGTATGCAGATTTGCAAAGCGACTTCATTCTATTTGGCAAAAATTCAATCCCAAGAATAAATCACATTTGCATCAGATGATCGGGAACCTCAAATACACTGAATAACCCTTCTCATCTGATCAGATTGCTCCACTAGTAATAATGAATATACTCTCATCTGTCAAATCTAGCAGCAGACGACAATGACGAGCTGGAATGTGAACAATAAATAATAATCTACATGGCTGATGATATGATCTTTTCCTAAGGAGTTCAAGGTTTCCAATCATTATAAGACGTGAATATCAACAAAAAAACTTCACATAGACAGTAGGGCCATGGTCTGTAATTACTGAACTGAAAGCACAGCACCTGATGAAGAGATTTGCTAAACCCAAAAATCGATGCTATTCATTTGCAGCAAAGTAGGACTTTCTCAGGGGGGTCCAACGGGCTCCAATTATCAATCAGCATGCACATGATAAGTATTGATAAATTTCTCGCAATTGATTAAGCAGAAGTTGTGCAATTCTGAGAATTGGGTAAATCTTAGTAAAGAGAATGAATGGAATGGCCCCATACTTCTTTTTCAAATTAATAATATATCAATTTCAAAAGGGCTAAATCTCTAAAAGACTTTTAAACTAAAGGCTTTTTAAAAATCGGTAAGATATCAAAAATAGAGAATATATCAAACAACTGCAACCCAGATTGTCAAGGTCAGACTGTCTGCCCTATTTCTCAGTAATGTGTATTTGATTAACATCAGAAACAGAACCCACTACTGTGGTGCACAAATCTCATTAAGTCATAAAGACCACAGTGTATCAAAACTGAAATCCAGTAAAAAGAAAACAAAATCCAGCTGTCACAAGTCCAAGTTGCCCTGGATTTTATTATTTCACATGTTTTTACTAATTGCCAAGCATGCTCCTGATAAATTGGGAGTATCCTCTGTGTATCTCTTATCTCAGCACTGACCAAACTGAAAACACGTTTAGTTGACCTAACTTGAGTGGTGTTGGCACTTTCATCTTCCCCAGGTTGTGCAAGTGCAATGTAAAAATGAATAGCAATCGACACAAATCATTTGCTAGCTTCGAATTCTCTGTACAAACAACCACAACGCCAACGTGACATATATAGTGCAATCGTACCAATTTCAGTGGGATTCTGATATCTTAGAAGCATTAGTAATGTCCTTTATGTGCTAATTCATTATTTACTTATTGACAAACAATACCATTTTCATCTTCCACTTGGCATAAGGTGCAGAGTATCAAGTTTGGATGGTCCTAGCCCCAATGGTCAGTATTCAGATAAGTTGTAAGATCCTGGAGCTTAATTTGGTTTGTATCCTACCTACAAGGTCCATACAGACAAACGGACAGATGGATGACGCCATACCATCATACATTCGGTCTTTGATGGAGTTTCTAAAAATTCTGCATAAAATTAGGTTTTGCAATGAATTAATTTGTAGATTATCACCACCCTACACCTTTTACTTGTGACATAATTGCTTCTTTATATTTTGGCAAACGTACTTTCTGCAATTTCAGCTTTGAAAGATAATTACAAGACAAATGTGTATGCCCTTCATTTGTTATTAGGGTGTGAACCAAATACACTCAGGTTGCTTTGATAAAGATGTTGGCATGATGTCTTAACAGCATCTTATCAACATAATATTAAAGGGACCTCATTACGAAGTCGCTCATTGAACACGGCCCATTATGCATGAATGTATATTCAACTGCCAGAACAGAGGAATAATCTTTGGTAGACCTAGATATTAATGGAACACTCAGCTCGTTCACAGAACACATCCTTCTGGATCTGACATACATCAGTAGTCTCGCCTCACGATTTGTGCCATAAATAGACAAATATTTGACATCCGAGTGATATAGTGCACAGGTAAACCATCTGAGGATCGGACAACATTCCTGGATACAATGAAATCAGTCAGCTGGTTTCTTTAATCCGTTCTGACAATTGCCATACAATAACCACCGGTACTAGGGGGTAGAGGACACACACCATGTATGAATGAAAACTGTGTAAACACACAATACCAGTTTTACATTAAGTTGTTAAGCCTCTTCGGTCAAAATTTGGGTGGAGCTTTTACCCATTCAAATTGAGATACTGCTAAATTTCCATTTCTCACATATGTTTTTCACATTTATCAATACAGAATGCCATTACCACTTTCCAAATGTCATCTGGACAAGTGGAAATAATTACCAAAATTGTTGGTCACTATTAGCACAATTTAAAGTATTGACAGAGACCTGAATAAAAAAAAAAATAAGCAGTTTCTTACAAACACCTTTACAGTTGCTAATACCATCTAATGGACTAAGGTATTCTGAAAAAGGTATAACATTGTTAGCTAATATGAATTGCTATATGTACTAGAAAGATGATTCACCTTTTGTCATGAAAAGTCATTACTATAGGTACAGTTTATAAGACCATTGGACCCACAAGTCATGATTTTATTAATACGTTTTTACAACTGTTGACGTCTTCAGTAAACTTTCCCCTCCACTGACCTACGTGACAACGGAAATCTTTAACAACTGCACGTTTTTCTTCTCTTGATAACAATGCAGTAACCATGCTAGGTCCCTAACCTCCTATAAATTATGCACAAATGAGAGAAGGCAGGGGCAAAGTAAATAATGATCTAACTTTAGGTAATCCGAGGATGGGAACACATTAGCAGTACAAAACTTTATTTACTAATCACAGTAGTGGGAAAAATCGTGTTAAATTACTTTGGCTGTTTTTCTGACACACCCTATGTGAGCCTCTAAGAGTTATCTTGGTCAGTAATCTGCTACCTATTAGTAGATAAGTATCTCCAGAAAGACTGCTACCAGTGATAAAGAGCATCTTGCTATAGAGGCTAAAGCCTCCATTGTGGGATCCAACAGAGGCCAATTTCACAGAGTAGATCCTATCACACATTTCAAAGCTACATGGTATTTAGCGTCTCAATCAACAATGGCAGCTAGTAATCATCTACCTACAACCAAAAAACTCAATGCACTTAATTGACACTACTCCTAAATAAAATGTCAGCAGCACCATATTTTATCCATTCATAACTCTCAAAGCCAAGTTGTGTTTTAAAATAGAATAGTTTGAAATATATCGATAAGAAACTGCCTTTATCATTGCAGTTTTCAAAGAAAGATACTGCTTCATCAACTATTTACATTAACCGAATAACTCTTCTAAACCCTGTGTATCATGAGCAACAACCTTGTATTGTCACTCAAGGGCAAACCAAGGTCAAATAATTTCCTGAACCTAGACTTGAAAATCATATATCAAAAGAAATTAAAAACCAGTATAGATTTAACACAAATCTAAAAAATGTATCCTAAAATGGGCTTGATTTCCTTTTACACCATACTTTGAAAAAGCATGGTCTAAGAATATCAATGATATTCACTAACTTTACACAACCTGATTGAATCCATCCATCACTGTTCAGACAGCTAATAATGCTAAAACTGTGTTATGCCGACGTCAGATCAAATTCTCATTTTGTGGACCAAGATTGAATTTCTCTTTGGTCCTTTTCCTCTTTCATCTATGTAAAATTGTCATTTAAAAGTGCTGATAACCAGAATATTAAAAAAATCTAGTATTTAGCCAATGCATGCCTGATACCAGGGTGTGGATACCTGGGATTGATCAACGAGAGAAACAATTTTCTTCACTGTCAAGGCTTTTGATCCAAAATTATGTGAAACTGAGTTTAAACCACAAAAGTAACCATAAACAAAGTGTCCAAAATAGCACACTAATAATGAAAATAAGAAATGTTTTAAAAACCATAACGCCACACCCCCTTAATTCCCCCTTGTGGCAAATAGTTGACAGGGACTTAAATACTTTACATTTAGAATGTCTGTAATGATAGTGAAAAATATTGGTTATCTACCATGCGGTCACTCAGGGGCAGTCACAATACACAGTTTGATCTCTGTCTATATCCAGAATGAATGACCTTACCCCAGATTCACTATACGAAAAGGAGACATTTTGACCAATGAAGGTCATCTTTGCACTTTAGGGGGATACCAGTGTACCAAATTTGATGTCTTTTATGCAAAGGGTTTACAAGATATTGAACAGAATGCATTTTCTTTATGTCCAAAGTGGTTTGACCTATGACCTTGTGACTCATTAAGAATGTACTAGTGTACCATGTTTGATGACTGTCATTAAGTAATAGGGTTCTCAAGATAATTGAGCAGATTCAATATTCTCCGGCATCCTAGTAGTATAACCATTGACCTTAGGACCTCAAAATAAATTGAAGTCATCTCTACTCTTATACCAAATGTCTTGTCAAGGTCTCAATATACCCCTCCCCTTGCATCGAAGTAAAGTACATGGTTAACATTGTAGTTAATGCAAAAATGTGTTACAGATTTAAATGGTTCAATGTTGTGATTTCAGTATAAATACATCAAGGGGGCCATTCTGCATTGACACAAGTGCCTTTTTTGTGGAATTCAGAACTGCAAATGCAAAACGAGGGACAGCTTGACTTCTCGGCGGGTATTTTTACTTTCACTTTAAACGTAAGTCGAAAATAGCGCTTTCATATTGAATGCAAAATATCTTGAGATAGAATAAGGAACCTATGACCAATTGTGGCTTGTTGGAAAGGTTTAGGATTTTTGCAAATTTTTTTTGGAGTGAGGTGGGGTCAAATTGATAGGTTTTCATCTTTTTGCAGAAAATTTCCTCTCAGGATGCGCTGCTTCAGGCAATCTCGACCCATTTCCAGCAACAGCCCGTGTGATCATGGACATATAAATTCTTTGTTGTGTCTATTTTCAATAAATAAAGACAATTATTTATGAAATTGGTTGCCATTGGGTAAACAAATTGATCATTAAAAATTTCCTCTCTAAGTGAAATTTTTCATCCATTTTCTGGTAGTTTGCAGCCCAAGCATTTAGGGTCTCCAAGATATTGGTCAGATAACACTTGGTCTACCAAACAACCAACAGGTGCAATTCAATATGCCCCTTTTTTTCAATGGGGTATATTATAAAGCATCAAATACTGTTCTGTAAGTACATTTACATTTGTTACAGTTTGTAC
>CAJDSM010023004.1:0-10117 GCA_903981925.1 Ostrea lurida
GGGGGACAGCCAGATTTTATTGCCAATGCACCTCTCAACTCTCTGAGTGGCCAGTGCTGATTTGTTTTTTTCATATATGGCCCATGTATCAGTGAGTATGCCAATGAATGAGAGAATGTGGGCATTTTTCATGAAATTTTCCATTTAAATGCTAGCTAATCATGTACACTCCATTATCAGAATCAAGCACTTCAAATTTCAAACATTCACTTTAATTTCCTTCCAAAAGTACACCAAAAATGTTCCGTGCAGCACCATTTAAAAATTCTTCTTAAAAGATAAAACTGAACTTTGTGTACATACACTTAAATGGCTTATTAACATCACACAGTGCTGCATTGTTAACTCGTGACAAATAACGGAATTATCTGTACGTTTTTGCATGGTACACAGTGATACAAGAATTGAGTCATGAAACTGGGAACCACATTCCACCTTTTCCAAAATGAAGCTTTTCTTTCGTGGGTTTGACCATTATATAGATTTATACAAGAACTTTACAAGTTTGAACTTCCACATCCACAGGATATGCCATATTTCAAATTGTATACCACAACATAACATTAATATCCATTCATTATATTGGTATGACAAGGGAAATCTGCACTTTTGACCACTTGACATGTTTACTTGTTTGCTCTGCCAAATAAAAATTTCATTCATATGTAATTGTACATAAGTATTTCTGTATATATCTGGCTATAATTATATATATTGCAGAACACTATAAATAAGAACACTACTTTTCTAATGAAAACTTATATACACATACAATGATTATTCAAACATGCAACTTTTGGACTACTGTAAAGGGGAAATATTCGAGTGGGTTTTATTTTCGCTAAATTCGCGATCATATCAACTATCGCGAAAATAAAACCACCGCGAAGTGCTGTTTTATGTATTTGGGTACAATATTTAAGCTTAAATATTTACTATCCGCGAAATTTAAACCATCGCGAAATGTTAAAAGATAAAAATCGCGAAGTTTTAGCCCCGCGAAATTAAAACCCTTTACAGTACTTCATGTAAATTTTTATATTTGTTACATTTCATAATTGATTGAGCTCCTAGACAACAATTTTCTGCTCAGTGTCATTTTAACCACCTTTATAAGCATAGTAGTTCCAGAATTATTTTTCTTAATTTGTTACATGCAGTCAATTCCAGTCAGTTCCATCTTCCAACTTTCAATTTTGTACTTAAATGAAAATGATAGGTCAAAGCTTTGCTGTAGATGTTGAAAATCTGAAGACAATAGATCACAGGTCCAACAATAACCCAGTCATGAACTAGAACACATCTGACAAAGTCAGCAAGGGCCTCACTCAGAGGCAAATGTTTTAATATACACATCTGCATATGGTGATAAACAAGTGTGCAAAATTTCAGCTATGTACAATGTAATTTAAGCTTTGAGTTTCAGTGTTCACAAACTATGCTTTTCAAAATCTGAATTTTCATGGCAAAATTATGTTTTTTCCAAAAATGTTGACCCCTACAAAATCAAATTTCAACATGCACATCTGCATATGGTGATAAACAAGCGTGCAAAATTTCAGCTATTGACAATGTATAGTATTGAGTTTTAGTGTTCACCAAAAGTGTTGACGGACAGGCAGATTTCAAATTTGATGTCTTTCATATTTGGCAACGACTGACCCATTTTTCAAATATAATTGATATTTCAAATAACATTTTATTCAAATATATCAAGATCACAAGCAGAAAGTGGTAATTTTTTTTAAATTAAGTTATAGTTTATTATTATGGTCTGGCTATGTGAAAGGTAAGGCAGTATTACTATACCAGATCACATCATCTACCGGTATAATCAGCCTCACCAGCCAAGTACAGAGTATTATACACCAAATGCCCCCCAGACAGCGTAATACATATAACATACATTGTATAGCATTTCCTACTTGTCTAACAAGCACTGCAAAATAAAAACTGCATTACTAATCAGTGTCACTTATTGGAAAATTAAGGAAATTCCTTACATTGTTTTTTAAGGGGAGGGGGGGGGGGGGGTTTCGATCGTGGGCAGGGTTGACATGTTGAGAAAATTCAAAGAAAAAAAAAAGCATGCATATCAAATTAATATAACTGCTTTTGGCCTCTTTTCCCTAAACTTTATCAATTCATTGATACATTTTCATGTACTTCACAGACAGTCAAACAAATGAGTGCATGAATACAATTCAACCTAGATTACACCATTCAACTTTACAAGCATCCATCAAACTCTGTTTATAGTCTCTCCATTTCAACTGCATCTTATTTATCTGTTTCAAAAGGAACTCATGCATCTCCTAATGGCCCAAATTGTCAAGTGTTCAATACATATCAGAAAGTGCAAAAGCCATCGGATATATCGATTTGGGGCTCGCCTGCTAAATGCCTTATCTACCAGCCACCAATTTCTGCCTTGCAGAAGAGAAAGTTCACACATTGGTGAATCATCCCATCTGCTACAAGATCTTGCCAAAACCTCAAGACAACACTGTACTGCTCACATTTCACTTTTCTCCACATTAAAATATTCTGGCATTATTCCTAATAGCAACACCCAAAGTTTTCTGATTCTTTTGTTTTTAAGGTTAATTGAAAGAATCTACATGTTAATTGACATACAAATTGATTTTCATTTTTGTATAACAAATCCAACAGCCATGTTAAACAACTGTCCACCCAAAATTTCTCTGTTGCAAATTTGTTTGCATAGAGAGCATACCAAATTTTTCAAGAATAAGAACATGTATCATTTAACGAAATCTAAATAGCTTTTCGAGAATAACATAATGAATTTCAAAAGGCCTGGGATAAAAAGTTTGAATAAATTCCCATCACAGTGAACACCCTTTGTAAACCTGCTGTATATCTCTTTTCTAGTCATTGTAATATAACATATTGATAGTTTTATTACTTTACTGACAAGTCAACTAGTCTGACATGTGTTGGGGAAGTCTTCAAGTGTCAAAATTATCTAAAGGAGACAAATTTATTCCTTCAAGCCCGAAAAATATATAGCATGTGTGACTCTGAGTATGATTTTTTTTTTAAGCATCCAAGCATTGACAGCATTTTGTAGCTTCAACTGTCACATGCACCAGGTAACAACTTCATACGACTATCCTTGTACCTTCCAATCCACTGAATTTTTCAGCCTTTCAAATGGTGATACACTCTTTGAGGTAATTATATACCAAAAGAGATAAAGGGCTATATTTTCCTTCAAACACAATCTAGATAAATGTCTTTCACATGCATGTAATCTATGGCCTAAATAGACAGAAGGTTCTGGTGCAAAAAAAGGTGTGGCACTCAATATCCACAAAGACAGCTCCCTGCAATTTAAACTTACAATGAATGGAGGATATCTTACTGGAAGCCTCTTTAATCAGCTTTATAAGAAATGACCTATATTGAACAGGATATTTAAAACCTGCCTCCAATAATAAACTTTTAACTCTGTGACCTAGCGAGCACAGTCAACTTGGTTGGGCAAAAGGCCACCATTATTGTTTATTCAACATGAAGATTTTTTGCATAATCGGATATACATGTATATCTCTTGTCCCAAGACAATCGATCTTCTCAGACACAACAAATGAATTTCCCTGCATGCAACTCCAAAACTCTATTTCTTTGATGTACCAATATCCAGTAATCCCAAATTTTCCACTACGCTGAACATATAAATACAATAAAAGGCATATGCATTAGTTGTATTAATGTATTACATTTGGCATGTATTCTTTTTATCCTCTTTAGCACATTTGATGGAAGAGACCTGCTAAATCATAAGTATATCACAAAAGGTCTATTGTTTAGGATTAATTAAAGTTATACAGAGTTGCAGAAAAAGTGTTCAATTATATCCAAGCTAATCAAGCAAAAACTTAATTTTCTGCTATAGATATCATACATGCCACATATATCACACATTTAACAGTAATTATGGATGTTTAAATTAATAAGTTACTGTAACAGTATGAATATTGTGGCACACAAGAGGCAACATTATAATTGCATGTGTTGCAATTACTAAGTCAAAAACATAGTGTTCATGAATGCATTACTGGCAGCAAGAATCACCATATTATACCTCTACTATTGTGCAGTTCAATCTTACTTATTCCGAATGTCTTTATCTTGCACAAGAAGGTGCAGTTATCTGTCCCAATCCTAGTCCTACTTTGAACAATATAGAAATAGGGGTTTTAATTAATAGCAACTAAGATCACGCTATAAGGGTGGATATGACGATGCATTTTGCAATAACGTATTTTGCAATCTTGGAAGATTTATTAAGATCAGTGGATGTTCTGGGTTGTGTACATAATCTAATAATTGCATCATCAAACTGGCATTTTTTGTTTTCATGGAAAATCCAGTGAAAGATGGACAAATGCCAGTTCTCTCAGAAAACTGTTTTCAATGACCTCACCACAAACTCTCTTTTCCTAAGCCAAGAAGTGCACTCGCACCTACTGAAATCTTCCTATCTCTGTGTGCAGACACTAGTCTCTGCATTTTACCAAATCTAATGGAAAATATTGATGCATTTTGAAACAATCAATACTAATTACATCACATCAAACTGGAATCTTGCAACAATGCATCAATGTCCTCCAAAGCATCCATCTTAGAAACTCGTTTAGTCTACTTTACAAGAGAATTGAGACAGGGGGGATCAGAGCATCAGGGCAGCCAGTCCTAGCGTCAACAAATTTACTGATCAAAATCGTTAATAAAGCATATTCATTAGACATGCATTGCAGGAGATGATTTGATACGTACCATAACCTCCATTGTATCCTGAATATTCCTCAATACAGATGCTGCACATGACTTTTGGCACCATATAACCACCACTGCAATCACTTGGACACTTCATCAGTGAAAATTCCAGTCATGTAAAAACACAATTCCTCAGTCTCTAGTTGATTTATAAATGTTATACAATTGGGTAATTAGTCACCACTTCCTCTTTACTTTCTCCTTATTTTGTCGGAATATTTATCATATGACTCCAGGGATCAAAACAGGTATTTTATGTATACCGGTGGTTAGGTTTAAAGAAGATGTTGGCAATCGTTGGAAGCAGAAAACCACTTTTTTCTAAACAGACAATATAGCTAACACATGGCTGCTCCAAAAACCTTAAGACTTTATGTAACTTCCAATTTCCTCTGGTGATGCATGACTGCAATTAATATTCAGAAAAACTCAAAACTTCCAAATACTAAGAAGCTCTCATACATTCACAAAACATTCTCGACAAAATCTCCCTTAAATATTTCTTGATAATCAGCGTAAACAACATCATGTAGTACACATGATACAGACGTTTATCAATCGATCAATACTCTGGATGTCTCCCTGCTCTAGTGATCAGCACAGAAACTTCATAGCAGAGGTAGTACAAAACAATTCCAGTAAAAATTGCATGGATATAATATTTCAAGCAGCAGCTCTATTAAACTTGCCAAAAATTACCATATTCTTCATAAATATTAATAAATGAGAGTTCCAAGAATAAATTTTTCATGATTAAAAAAAATAAATAAAAAAAAAAAAAAAACGAAAACCCCACTAATCTTAGATTTGTATTTCCTTCTCGCTGATATATGCATCTATATATAAGCAAGATAAAGCGTCAACGAACAAAAACTTATTCACCCAAAATATTCCATTCATAAATTTAAAGATTTTCAATAATGTGCATAATGATGTACATGTCGATTACCTGTGTCCCTCAAAGTAAATCAGTTTTCCCTCCAAATTAACTATCCATATGGTACAAGTGTTCACAGATGTCTAGATGTCCTGTCACATTTGCCTGTTTGATTGGTCTCAGGCATCCATCACATGTTCACACTACTTGTATATACTCCTCATTAATGTCCACCTTACTTATTGTCCAAGAAATTTCCTTCTGGCAAATAACCTGCTGCTGATAATTCCAGTTATCTTGACAGTTAATCAGATTCAGATCATATGGAAACCACATATATTTAGATCATTAGGCTTAAATAATCTTTTGGATAAACATCAACATACATCCACTCAGGTGGGTTTCCTCAATGATGTCGTGCATGAATCCACCTATCCTGACCTTTGACATGAACAATAGATATTTTTGGAATGTCATGCATGACTGCTCCATTAACTGTGCACCAAACAGTATTACCCTCTGTCCTGATTTTTTTTTTATATAAATACCAAACACTTTTAATCCTGTAACTGATTAACCACACTGGTAATTTTTGCCCTCAGCACACTTTAGTGAACTATTTACTAAAGTACTTAATTTCATAACAAGACTTGTGTGTTATGAAAACACACTTGTGGTGGCCTAGTTAGAAGAGGTCAAGACCAGGTTCGGGGATCATCTGACTAAGCACATGATTTCTCTCTACTTCTGTCAAAAATCACTTTGGTTCAGGAGGGGAATTCCCTTGGCTGCTGGAATTTTCAAATGAATTGATTGTTTGCCAGGATTCCAAGCGATAAACAAATTATGATACATCCTGACTAGTCTGCCTAATGCAAACGATGCTTTGCTGCCAAAGATCTCTATTCTTGACTTAGTAAATCAACATCTTCTACAATTCTGTTTAGCGATATATAATATATATTCCTTCCCAATTTCCATATCATGCTTTTCTTGACTAATTTTGCAATTCCAATTACGCAGTGCAGAGAGTACAGAAATCCATCACTGCTACATGTGACTTTTGTCTGTAATTAATCAAGTAATAACTCATTCACGAAGTTACAATCATACGAAAGGCAATTAGCACCGTGTCAAGCACCAACAGGGTCAAACATGCATATTTAACAGCTCCACAATTCCACAACTAAAGAAGACCACACAAGTTATTCCCCTTTGCTCAATAATCAATATCTACAAATTTCATTATTAACTTCAATCCTTTGAATTACAAGCTTTTAATTGTCAAGTCTTTTGACAAATGTCAAAACAGATTAACTGTGAACGAGTCTCCTTCCTGTCCTGGTGTCAGACCACAAGAACATAAAAATGTGATCGTTATAGTGTAAAGCTGCCTTTCTTGGAACATGCCTGTGGTTTAATATGCACTTTGCGCCAGGCTGAAATACAGCTCATAAGTTATAACTTGATTTTAAATCAAAGAATACTACGTGACTTTTTATCCATGAACAAATTTACAACATTTGGAGGTTAGTAATGAATACTAAAAATCCCATCAAAAATAAAATTTCACAAAATGTTCCATCTGTCTGCAACATTTGTTGACAAAAAGCATCAATGTGTCTCTTTCTCAAACTTTAAATTGAAGCTTGGAGTAATTCAAATAGACCAGTGTTACTGCATAATCAACAACTTAAGAGTTACATACATGTAATTCTCTTCCGTTAAACCATCGCTGGAGGAGAAAACAGGAATATTAACAGAAGCAGAAGACGTTCAATCTTTACATGTATAATAACACTTTGACATAATAATCAGCTAGTAACACTTATACAAAATAGGCTTGCAACATCTAAGATGCCCATGCATTCATTTATGAGTTTATATGAGCAACAAAACTGCTCATCACCCCCAGCAAAATGGAGTGTTGGCTCAGGAAACCAACAATGTTCTGTGTAACAAAATCTTAATGTTCATGACAGTACATGCATTATCAATCTTTAGAAAATCCAAGTTCAATCACATAAATTGGACATGGAAATATCTGTGTATGGTAACTTTAAATACGTTCATCATAAAGTTAAAAATTTCAGGAACCTTTTGGAAAATTTTATAAATATCTGGGCTGTTTTATATTGAACAACAATCATTTAGTAAAAAAAATGTTCTGAGTTTAATATTGCAGGCTTAGAGGATGGCAGACCAGCTACATGTCCCATTTGGTTATAAGCTCTCATAATCAGTTTTAATATTTTATCTATAATAATCTTAAAAATGGCAATTAATCTGAAAAATATTGACACCCTGATTGGTATGGATCCAGTTCATATTTTATTCAAAATTTGAAATATTTCATTATGAGCAGTAATTGATGCTATTGGTTGATAATTGAAAAAGTTCATAAGTGTGATTTTGCACACATTACTATCAGTGCCAATAGTTTTTCAAGTTCTTAACATGACAAGAAAATGAATAAATTACAATATAAAACAACTGACAGTTTAGGTATATGATAAATTAGTAATTACTGAGCTTATATTGCTGAATATTTACATTTCCAATTACTTTATCTTCAATAATTCAATTAATTTCAGGTATTTATTTTATTACCTAAAGTACAAACTGACAAGACAGAATAGATCTAAAAATCGAAAGGGAGAGGGGTCTTCTCCTGCCTTAAATCCAAGTATAGTGCGCATAAAATTTATGAAAATATTCCCAAGTTCTTGTACATGTGTCTGAAGTGCTATAGAAAGTGCTAATAGATGGACTATAGCTTAGAGCAATACTATGACGGAACAATACCTTTAAATTCTGTCAAAACCTTTAAGTTATCTCCAGTTATAGCATGCCATAGAAAGTGCTATTATCTTATTGTGAAAAAAAATGCAAGTTCCATAACTCTGTAAAAACAAAGCTAAATTTGACTCTGAAGATCAAAACGAGTCTTTCTCTGCCTAGTCCAAGCTTCGTGGGATGTATACATAATGAACAACAGCTTATTCTCCTATGTTGAGTAATTTTTGCAAAGTTCAACAGCATATACTGGGTAGATTTGAGAACAAATCTGGAGGAGAATGGGTTTTTTAAACCTGTGATCTGTTGGTCGCATTCAACATTCACTGTATATGAATAAATTGCAGAACATGTCAAATTTACTGAATGATTAAACCTTTTAAGGTAGATGAAGGATATTGTGTAGCATTACAAATAATCAAGTTCAAATGGGGCATATGGCCTGGAAGCTTTTATTTTTTTAAAAATTGCTACAAAAGACAGAGAGTGAAGTTTTTAGTAGTACACTTTACATGCTGCATGGTAAAAAAATTTCATCAATGTCAAGTGTTAATTATGAGAAAAGGAGAAGAGGGGGGAAAATGTGCTTTCTTTAAAAAGAAAAGTATCAGAAACTTGGACGAGTTTTTTGGATTGAATAAAAAAAAAAAAGGTATTGATTTACATTAGCTGTTTCTCACACCCCCACAACATCACGATTAAACCAACTGACGTCTGGAAGATGTAATCTCCCATCTTTTCATTCCAAACTTTCACAAATACAAAGATGTAATCTGAATGTCGCAGCACATTTCCAAGCTGGTTGATGTCCGATAGTTGACACTAGATTTCACCCACACAAATCGCTACTAATCACAACCTATCCATTTAGTCTTCTCATGCTAGCAGTAGTACAGGTTTCAATTAACCTTTTGTTTGTAGTTTTTTTTCTACAAAGAAATCAATTATCTGAGTGCCAGTAATTTATCTTTAATGCCTCCCACATAAGACACTGTGCACTGATTTTCATACTAATGAAATATTGTACATACTTTTAATGCCAATTTTTTCAAAATGAAAATTTCACACAATTTTCAACATTGGCTTGCAGTCAAAATCACCTTATAAACTAGCAAAAAAGAGGGAATGTCATAACCATAAAAAATAACCAGTAGGATACAGACATTTTGAGTGTTATTAATCATAGAACCCTATATATAGGTCCAAGAAGACAATGGCCCATTTTCCAAGTTCACAGAAAACAGAACATGCTTTATATCCAAAAATAAACTGCTTCCACTCAGCCGATCACAATCTAGTTGTCCGTGTACCTTTTCTGCTAGGTAGGCAGAATAAAAAAAAAATTCCTTAAATCCTTATATCTTAAAGAAGAAAGAAAGAGTACACATTATATACATACATATATTGATATACATGATCTCTCTGTACGTGTATATCACCGATCCTATTGAATATATTCACCAACTTAAAATATCATACTCCTAATTAAGGCCTAATGAAGAAAGTTTAGAATCTTAAGTTGAGCATATTCAATTGGCTTTGTGATATTTTTATCATATTACCTACTTGTATATTTTAGTATAATAGAATTTTCATATTTATCTCTGTATGTGTACATGTCAAGTGTGTATTAACCCC
>CAJDSM010023004.1:10173-20566 GCA_903981925.1 Ostrea lurida
ATTTCAAATGCCTTGGTATGTACAACTTGTTTCTTAGATAAACAGATCCACTAACTCTGAAGAGTTCTGCTTGACTTGAAATGAAGGTTCCAGAAAATTCTCATCTGTCTTGTTCATTTTTTTCCCCAGTGATATAGATCACAGCACAAAACTTGACTGGCTCTCACCAGACAGAGCAAGCACGAAAAAAAAAAAAAAATTCAAAGAACTATATATGATACAGTGCTCTATTTGCCCCCAAAGAATTGACAGTCAATTGTTTTTGCTTCAAAATTTAGTGTGTTTTTGTGCAAGCAGTCATTATTTTCAATATTACAAAATTGAGCTAGATTCAGAATTATGACATTATAAAGATGATAATTTCCCATCGTTTTTAGTTTTCCAGCATAAATTGGCAATTACACTAGACACAAGCTTGGACAAGTCAAGTAACAGAAACTTGCTCATAATGCTCATACAATGTTAGTGGCCCTCAGAGCCACAATATTTACCTCAGCCACCTTGCTTATACCAATATCTTATTGGAAAGGTGTGTTCTTAGCCAATCAAATTCAATACCAATCAATAGGCCTTGTTTTAATTGGCAGAGTGTCTGGTTATAAACAGGATTAGAATGACTTCTAGTATACTGAATGACTTACATAACCATGATAAGTGTAGGAACTTACAGTGACATCTCAAATGTTGACATGTCTAATTTTCAGTTTTGAAAACCAAAGAAAAACAGAAGGCTGACAAGCCAGTAAGTACCAAAACATGGAACATACATCTGAAGTCATCTTCGCGAGCCAAGTGTCCGATTCGCTTACTCTAATCTACCCCTTGGCAGATTTAGTCGAGTTTCTAAGCCGTGCTTTGACTTCCCAAGGCATCCAATCAAATTGCGCCATTCATACCTGATTGAGCATGACATAAAAACCAAAGTAGAATCATTAAGATCAGAAAGGCAAGTTTTAATACGCGATTTACGCCCGAAAGATAAAGGTGATATAAGCTCGCAACAAGTATGTACACCTAAATAAAAAACAGCAACAAACAATTGTTCACTCGAGTGTTTACAATTGTCGGCTTAAAAAGCTACATAGAAGACTTGTAGTTCGAATATTTGTTAACCTTTTTGCTTATAATCTGACTTTATTATAATACTCCTCTAACTTTACTTCACTCGAGATACCAGTATTCAACGTACAAGAGCGATATCTGACCATAGCGTCGTTAACAGATGGAAAGATCTACACGTCGTCACTAATCAACTTCACCAAGGGGCCTAGATTTAGACACGCATTAAGACCAGCACACGCCCGACACTTCGCGCCTAACCGACGACGAATCCACGAAGTCAGAACAAGCTCACTCACTTATGCACAGGCTAAGTACAGAATTACCCTTATTATTATACTGCTGCCGCCTACCACTATCCCTGTCGCATAGGAAGACTCAGCATGTGTTCTACTAAATGCTCAGACAAAGCAAAGTTGCGTTAAGTCCCATTCTAATCTTACTATTGTCTACATATAGAATGCTATTTCTATAACGCGTCGGATATTCTCGAATTAACAGCATAATTACTAGGCGGGTCGATGAAGGCCTCAACATCTCGAACATTCTGCTAAGATCAACTGACGTTGAAACATGTCGTCTTTAAAAAACGATTTATCCATTCTTTGAAATCTAGATCAAGATGGTTATCAATATGAAATGTTACTAGTGTAAATCTAACTGTGATGCGTAGTACCTAACACAAAATATACACTACATAGATGTACAGTGCTCAATGTTAATGATGCCCTGAAAGGAAGTGTATCACGCCCATCTAAACCATGAAGCCTCGATGACGCTGTCAAACATGCCACAATGTTCAAAAAGGAACGCTATTTGGTCAACATTTAACAATTGATTTAAATCAGGATCTGATACAACGCGAACGTCAGATTATCTGAATTTAGATAGCGTATTTATCAAAATCATAATGTCATGTCAGTTGTATACCATAAATGATAAAGGAGCAAATATCTTTGTATCTTTTTATAGCATATATCATCCTGTCCAGTGAAGCACTGTAAGTACAATGCACGATATAAGCTCACCCAGTAATACTGCCTTGAGAGTAAGATGTAATGACTTTTGCTACATATCTCGCGCCCTCATATAAATGGAACTAAAACAATGTACACTAGATTATTATGTAAACCAATACACCAATAAACTTTTCCTATTCTTATTGCGATTATGCTAAGTCATATGATACACCAAAAAAATTAAAATCTTGCTTACATTTATATGTTAGTTCACACCTGAAAAACATAAGCGATATCAATTAGCTGAGCTATGCTCATCGAGCGCGCTTCTTCCGTCCGTACATTCTGCCCTGTTCTACGTCATAGAGATAACTAATTCTTTACATTTTCCACTTCTATCTCAGACCGAACGACCTGCGCCGTCCATAAAATTTTCAACCAAATTAACTTCCAGGTAGCCACCATTCTACTCCGCGTTAGGGTAAAGCGGCCTTCAAGTTCAGTATCAATGAAGACACGCAGGACGCTCATCAAGGGTAGATACATCACGTAAGAATGCAAAAATGGAGGATGAATCGATCACTTTTAAAAGTCTTCTTCTCAGGAAACCTACTGGGCAGAAAAGCTGAAAATTTTATGAAAGCTTTATGATATATCACAGAAGGAGTATTCAAGTTCTGGTTCAAATCATTGACACTTCACCGACGGGTTTCTTGTCATGGGGTCGACTTAATTATTGAGAATTAATCTAAATGATTTTTGACATATTTTAGAAAATTTAATTACTAGGCATTGATAAGATCTTAAAAGATCTTACATTGGTCTCAAGGCAACACAGCTCGAGACCCATGAAGCGCAATATTTGATCACTAGAGAGCATAATCTTCTGATATAAGAAGGCAGTTGGCAGGGGCGTATCTGGGTTCCAAAGGGCCATGACCAACCCGGGGACGATGGGCCACAGGATAGGGAGTATCAAAGTTGTTTACACATGATTTATATTGGTGAAAATCTTTAAAATCTATTTCTCAAGGTTAGAACGCACAATGATGCCTAGCAGAATAGCTGAAATTTCTCTATGAAGGGGACCAGATTATACTGATATAAGGGAAGGTACTTCGGGCACATATTGTTCCTCAAGAGATATCAATAGACGGGGCGCCCGAGAGAGGTTTAACGATTGGGTAGCCACAATGGCAGGGAGATCAACGCCATATTAAAGTCTCATACTTTTCGTGTTACTTTAGGTTAATTTAAACACTTTAGCACAAAAAAATGTCATCAAAAAGGGATATTAATATAGGGAAGAATAATTTAAAAATCTTCTCAAGAACTTTGACTTTAGCGAACCAATCACATAGCACGAGAAATTTACATGAGGAATGCACAGCTGTTACACTGAATATATAGTGAAAAGAATATAAGGTACAAAAGTTTGAGTTCAGGACGATGCTATTGACCCAAGGTACTAAATGTAATGCGCGAGTCTTCCAAATCAATGAAATCATAAGTTTTTAAACATTTATGTATATATCATGGCGAGAAAAATTAGTTTAAAATGGGGAACTTCTCTCAAAAAAGTATACCTTAACTGTACAATCCATGGAACAAAGCTTGAAAACATATCAAATCTGCCAAATTGCTCCACTGAAGTTATTAATCAGAGATTTACCCATTACGTTTTTGTTCAAAATCAAATGTTCTCCACTCCCAGTGGGATCGACGAGTGGAAGCCTACAATATAAGAGAGAATACCAAATAAGATATTAAACACAAATTTTGTAAATACTAATAGGGTATTTAATATTATAATAGTTTAAACTAGTTCATTCTATCATAGACCAAGACACGCACGAGGACTAATTTGTTACCTTTACAAGCTTCCTGACTCATAAGAAGTAAGCAAAATCAAATTTGAATCAGCTAAAAATCATTACCTTCATCTCAGGCGGTAGGTTATATATGGTATAGCGAGGCAAAGTCAACAGAGAGGTATCAAAATAAGATAGCAATAAACCACATGTGTCCTTTCCCTGCAACACCCACTGTAGGTGTTCATGTTTATTTCACAGGAACTTGAAAATTCTTCCTCTATGCCTAAAGTCACATCACTACAGAGCCAGTGCATAATTCCAGTGTGCCGCAGGTCGAACTACAGGAGGTGCCAGCAGATGTATGACCCATTGGGTTCCGTTATGTTTTATGGTTACGTGATATAATATTAATAAAAATGATTATTGGGCTGGTTAATTTTCTTTAGAATTTATAACTCACGCACATTTGGAGTTTTGGGAAATATGCACTCACTAGTTTGACATCGAGAGTTAGGAAGGCCGGCTGCGAACATTTCACCCAAAACAGAACAACTCACTATGGTAAATGTATTACATTATTCAATACATATGATTTCTTTTGGAACAAATATTAATGTTCCCAAAGTTCAAATTGTTCTTGTACTTCAGGGCAGATGCCAAGAAATTTTCACTATTGAGCAATGGAAGTTCGTAGATCAACTATCACCAATTCGCGTCAAGCTATATCATCTTGAACTCCCCAAAGTTGTTTTCTTGACAACATCGCTTTTGGTGGAGTTATGATGTAAGTCTGGAAACCTGTAATAATAAGGGCATCCTTGACGTTATTCCTACGTAATGGGTTAAAGTCCTCTGCTATTTAAATGATGTGATTTTCCATGTCTAATTAAAGCAAATTACCATTTTTACAATCTTCGCAATTAAATCTGTGAAAGTTATCTTGTGTGTTTAGAGACAAGAGTTCAAAAATCCTAGAACTTCTTATGTATACTGGGTGAACCTCTGATGTGACTACTGTTATCTATAAGATCATACACCGTCTATGTTTTCAAGTGAAAGATTTTAATTACATTATGTTGGAAAATGCTTCTACATTAATGATTACATCTATAGTATATCTTTCAATTTGACAGTACAGACCTTGAGAAGGAATTTAGTGCTTTATTATTTCACTCGAGGACCTCGTTATCTCGAACTCGATGGGACTTGAGAAAAAGATTCGCCCAGATAGGCTGGGGTTGAGATATCCGAAGTTGACTGTCGAATATCAGGGTTGTTTTGATTTACCACTCACTATCGCTGTTTGGGCCAAAAGCGTCTCATTTCAATACACATCGTTAAATTTTATCGACATTTTTTCAGCCTAATGTCGAAAAAGCCGATGTTGCGTTTGGACACGTATTCTCCGGTCGATGACGGCTTTTGCATAGTTCACACTTTCTTCACATCATTACTGCTTTGAAATTTAGTTTTCTATGGTATGACTGTTTCAATTTCCGTTTACGAGGCCCTACACCAGATTAATCCAATACTTCTTAACTCCCAAGGCAAAATATCTTGATTAAAATTAGCCTCTAAATTACTCTATAGAAAATCCGAGGTTTTTACTTGTGAGTGTGTTACTTAGTAAGTTTTCCTTTTGATCTATTTTATTAAAGTATGATCTACGAATACGCTATTTGTACGATAAGCTGGCATGTATATATATAACACACACAGCTTATACGAAAGCGCGGGTTATCCGATAAGAAAATTATATTAGTTTAAAATGTAAGAGGTCCAGACTAACTTGCACGCGCCCGATAGAACAAAGCGTGTATACCCCCAGGACCGTAGATTATCAAATCATTAACGGTTTCGATATACACGATCACGAGAGAGCTACCTCCGATGGCTACGGTGATTTCCATGAGGTTCTGTGGAAATTGAAATGAATCGGGAATTATTGTGGACAAGATTAAACACTGTTCAGAACTGGGTTTTTCACAACACGGATTTTTAATCCACTGGATAACATGGGTCCCTCGGGCAGTTCGATCCACTAACATGGATTGCTCAGTCTGAGGACGTTAAATGAAGAATACTTTGGTCGAGATGAGGGGAGGCGCGGGAGGAGGGTAGTAATTGGTCATCTGATAACGGATATATTTAACTGTTGTTCAGAGATATTCCAGCTGCAGAAGAATATTTGGTAAAAGTACATGATTATGATAATACAAATAATAACCACTGGGATCCTAGCTAACTCAGATTCAGATTTTCAATAATCCTCCTGGAGTGTCTCTTGCACATTTATCTTCACCCTAGTTCGTACAGATACTTGAGTAAGCTATTATCCTGTATATTATCAATAATATTACACATAAAAAATAAATTCGGGAAGTTTACTTCGGTACTGTTTGAAAATAAACATTGACTTTCTTGAAATTTACATGCTTTAATAGTAATCAAGGTATAACAATAAGACATATTTATGGCAGATTTTGTCAAGAAGCTATAAATTCTTTGTGGAGTGGTCCCATTTTTTGTTTTCTGAGACAGACAAGTAATTCACTGATACTAATTGTTTCATTTTCCGATTCCAACAGTTGTGTACTCACGATTAACGTTTAAATTCGGGTCGGGACGCCTTCGGTTAGCCGATTGGAATTCGTATCGATTGGCATCTCCTACTTCTCGAATCTCTACAACACCAATACGGATATAAACATTCAACAAACACGACTTTAGTAAACAGCAACATCTGAGAGCAAAACAGTACCAAAGAATAAAGAATAACTATGTTTTTTGATCTATGAAACTTTCCCACATTAACTGGCAACTGAATGTGATATATGATTCTACAAGAAATCAAAGCAGGATTGGAAAAAATTATTTGTGATATTTTATTTGTTTTTATTTTAATTGAAAAAATTACTATATCTTTACTACTTTACATCATATACATGAAAACAACAGAATAGCATTTGATTAATTATGTATTTATAATGTAAAATCAATAACATAGACATGATTTACTATCCACCAGTGATCTTACATGTATTCCAATGTTAATATCAGCTGAAGGGTCATTCTTGGAACTAAGGATTTTGGCCAGTCAATTACACTAGTGTATGTATTTAACACCTAAATTTAACTATTGTAACAGTATTCAGTGCACACGTTCTTATCCTTGTACTGAGAGTTTGGTCGAAAGTCTACGAGAAAAAAGACTGAACTAACTTATCGTGTTAGAATAGCTTGAAAAGGAGTAAAATTCTAACTTTTCAAGTTTCATTTCCTTGGGGTCCTTACTTTCACACATTCTTTGTGTCCTCTAAAACAAAGGTTCTATCAACGAGAAAAATCATAGACTTTAACTGTAGATTGTCACTGAGAAGCGACCATACCTCGGAAGAGTAGGAAAACATAAGTAATAGGACATGAATTTTCTAAGCTTCATACGGCCAATGTTTACAGCGTGCACCGTTAAATATTCCCATTTGCCAAGATATAATAGAATTGAGATAGGTAATAAAAGTTTTATATGTGGCTTTTTCTAATGCCCACATTACCCATTTGAAAGTTAGTGACCGCTCGGGACCCTACGTCTTGGCATGTTCTTCTGATACAAGAATCGCAAAAAACATTTGAGATACTTGTACTATTTAATGAGTGAAGGGCAGCATCAGATTAACGACAATGACACAAAGTTGGCCAAACCATACAAAGCGTCTTCGACTAGACATTATGAATTAAGTCATGGTTCCAAGAGAATTGATTGAATTCGGACGTAATTTAAGATTTACATCTACCAAAAAGTGAGTTAAATTAACAAAAAGATTTAATGGCCTTATTACTAAAGAAAATTCAAGTAGACATCAACTGGTTGTTACCTTAAAACATTTCATTTTTGGGTATTGGGACAAGAGAATGAATTTGTTTAGTCAAAAAGCTCTTTTATTGTCCAATTGGCGTAATTTTCAAATTTAGACAGTTATCTGCTGGAGGGAAGAGTCGATTTTGTAGATTTTTACTCATCGCGCATTTATAAATTTTTGGTTGTGTGATCTTAACGTGATTATATTTGTTGACCAAACTCACAGGTTTTGTCTATATATATATTAGGTTATTCTCTCACATAGATTATCACACAATATGTCATAGTCTAGCAGTTAACGTTAAAGAATTCTTGCTAGGTGAATGGGTGAGCAATGAACTGGGTATTGGTTGTTCACTATTTGTTTTATTCATTTTACTACACGAAAATAACAAGGGTGTAATTTAACTAAGTCGGCGCCAAACAAAATTATTCAATAGATCCTTTACATTAAAATAATTTTAGCGTCTTGAAAAGCCAACATAAAAGTGTAAAATGTGAGACAGAGGTTAACGCGACAAGTTTAAGCGATTACATTTTAATTTTTTATTATAGACCGAGCCTGGATTCCTGCGAAAGTGAATACCAGGTAAACAATCATCTATGATCAAAATTGTTGGTTTTTTACTTCTTTATTAATAATCACCTAAACAATTGTTGAATTAAAAGACTAGTGACACTGCAAAGCGGATATAGTGTCATATTAAAATGAGGAACTAAATTCAATAATCGGTATATTATAATTTTCTTCAATCTGATGGTCAATAATATTTTTGACTCAAATTTAACAGGTAACCAAGTATCTGACTCTTAAACCTTCTGGAAACCATTGAGCTTGGTTTGGGCAATTCAAAATACATAGGCACAAACAATTTGAGTTTCTGCATGTATTATTCATTTGTAACTCCATTAGTTCTAACAGATTTAGGAGAATTATTGAAGGACTAAGTTACTAATCACCGATCTAACCTGTCTAAATCCAAAGCAAAAACAATAACTTTACAAGTATTAGTGGAGCAGTTAGCAACCACCTGTACCAGTACATCTTTTATTCGCTTACTATAGTGAGCCTCCTAAACATTTCTTTCTTACAAACACATTTAAGAAGCGAATTTAGATGGTCTGTTTCTTTTTGTTTATCCATATTCCTAAGTTATTAATTAAATATGACTACCAGGTAGCACTAATATGAACATGGAGATTTCTGCAAAATATCTTTATCATATAAACACCAGTGTTATTAAAATAGCAACCCTATAATACCATAGATTTTGTCTTTGACCCCTCCCCGAATTTTTGTATTTGCTTCAGTGGCTTCAACTTTATCTGTTTAGCAGATATTTTACAATCTACGGTGTTCAGATAAAATTCCCACAATACCACTTTCCACTCACCTCGGTCAGTAGAAACTCTACTACCTCTTTCTTACTTTACAAACATATACAAAAATTTATATGAGATGATATAATACATAAAGGCAAATCAAGTACAGGGCTTTGGTAAAATAAACTCAAACTGTTTTGCGATGTGTATCTTATTTGGTTAGGGCTCGGGCCGTAAGCTATTGTCAGCGGAGGGAAGATCATCTTGACTCACCGTGGTACTAACCGCACTTCTTTCCTGATCCGTTTCCGATCCGGTCCGGAAATCTACATGACTTAATCCTGCGCAATACCTTATAACTCAAACCAGCGCGCTTTTTGCACTTCAAGTAATGTACCGGAAGCATAATTCCACCGGACACTCTGTCGTTATAAATAAGATCATGTACCAGTAGGTTTTATTAGCTCCCTTTTCCCGTATATTTGAAAAATTAGCTTAAAATTCACAGTCTCATCTATTGATATATTGGAAATTTAATCATACATAGGAAAAAGTGTTTGTCAAAAGTTTTTGCATAAATAATTATCTTGAACAATATTCTCAATTCCACTATACTCACGATCTTGATAAACCGTCAGTAATTTGAAGCAAAAGTATGACTTAACAAACTATAAACATAAGCAGATCAAAGCCACTTCCATTTGCGAGATTTTGAGTAAAAGACTATTTATTCCGAATATTAACGTTTATTCCGAGATTTCTGGACCACCTTTATACATATTACAAATAGGAAGACTAATTACTAAAAAAAAATGATTTCGCACGAGTAAAACAATTCCGTAATACACAAGTTTTCTCGATGGCACGAGATGTAGAAATTAATTCTTTATCTTTTCGCATATTCTCAGCCCGCATTTGTTGCTTGATAAGCACAAATTACTTCTTTAGCCATGCTATAGACACACTCGCTCCTCGTAGTTACCGGACATGCGAAACCATTGATGTGTCTTGGTCGAGTGCTTCTATAAGTTATATAAGTTCTCTTAATTCTGCGACTCCCTAAATGAGGCTTCCACACCAAGGAAGTCAAAATTAACCCAGCCCGGACCCATCATCTCTTATAGAAAGAACAATTTTCATACCCATGTCCAGAATCTATTGCCAATTGGGAAATATTTATGGTATGCACCAAAAGGATGTTACATATTCAAAATACTCTATGGCGGATAAGGCACTGATCTACCATAAGGAAATTTGGTTCAATGCCAGGAGTCAAAAATTATTTGTTATTCAAGCAGTCTGAAGACATGTAATACAGATAAGTGCTTACTCTAAATATTTTGTGAATTAGAAATGGAATAAATAGTAAATGGTTAACA
>CAJDSM010023008.1:10623-26113 GCA_903981925.1 Ostrea lurida
CAGAAAATAAATCTCAACATGTGCATTAATGTCATTCAATGATTCTATACAATTTACCTCAACACTCAGATACATGTAATGCAAATAAATATTACTTAATCAAAAATGCAAAAAAATGTCATTCTTAGCCTGACCTTGACCTCAAACAACACGAAATGTCAGAAGAGTTTTAACAAGCAACTTTCAACATTTCCCTAGTGCCAAAGTAAATTCATTTTGTTTTCCAACCTTTGTGCTGTGAGTGCAGGCATAAAAAAAATCTTCGTAGCAGGTGCTTGCTGGGTGAATACAACTTTCAAGATATGCTAAAATCGAACCCTACCTGCATCTTAGAGCATAAAGTTTCTGGAATGTGTACAAGACTTTTGAAATTCAATATTTGATATGGATATTTTCAAGAATTAAGCATCTCCATTATCCATTAAACCAGGAAATTTACTGAGGGCAACCACAAGAAAACACCTATTCATTTCATCAGGTACATTTCATCTAGACTGTTTCTTTTTGATACAAACACTGCTCAGTGTTCTAGTTTACAATGTATTTTTAGGCATGTTTTACAAAACTGAAGGAATGTAAAATAACAAATGTCAAACACACAGAACAAGGAAAACTTAAGGGGAAGTTGAAAAACATTCAAATCCTGAAACTACACATTATCTTACAAACCATTAGTATAACAATCACAATTCTATTAACAGCAGGAGCAATTCTCAACAAAGCCTAAGCTGCTTTTCACAAATGCATTTATATTAACTCATGTTAATTTTTTTTTTTTTTTTTTATTTCATTCAATGCCAACAATTCACAAAACAAAGAATGCCTACTTTATAATATGCACATAGGTATATTACAGATGCTTATAAAAGCTTCAGAAGGATTGTTTACCAAGCACTTGCAGACACCGAGCGAAGGAATAAGATAACATACCTGCTGCCTGGTGATGATGGAAGATGATTCTCTAAAGACACCATATCTACAAATACCAAACAATGCTTTCATTCTGCCATACAAGATACTATGGCTCATATGAATTCACGAATGTCACTAAAAGAGTCTATTATGCATACAAGAATACTACGGCTCATATATACACAAATGCATTTTATTTGTTACTACTGCATTTTTAATTCTCAGATACATAATACACAACTACAACATACACTCTTTTAATTAATCATTGATTACTCATTTTATGCTTGTTAAGTTTTAGAACATATATAAACTATCATGAGATATAAACAAATTATGGTTAAACGAATAAAATTGTCTGTCCACGCACTTCACTATAAGTGTGTTTTATTGTATTGTTATGATCAAGGTCAAAGTTGTTGACAAAAAACCAATAGACACACATGTCTAACATTTTCACCAGAGTGAGACCGACTTTACTCATGTGAGACAAGCCATGTGGAGATTTTTCGATCTCACACTGCTGCGACGTCATTTCATTATGACGTCATATATTCCTGTGATTTAACGTTACACGGTGAAGCAAAACTTTTCATATTGTTTCGTTTAAATTTCAATTTGATATAGCTTTCTGGTGGACAGCATGAGTTTTTTAGTTTACACTTGCAGTGTAAACCAATTTTTCGGGTATGCTCTTTTTGCCTGTCTAATTAGTTTTTGTTTTAAAGTTCAAATAAAGATATTGATAATTGTAATTTCCTCAAAGCTCCCGATTTTACGCACTAAACAGTTAATAAAATGTGAGAAAAATGATCCTTCATTATTTACTCGTGTGGGATAGGGAAATTCCACCGAGAGGACCAAGATCGCAGTCTAGGACGAGCTTTGCCAAGTCCTAGACTGCGAATCTTGTCCCCTCGTGGAATTTCCCTATCCCACACTCGTACTAATGAAGGATTCATATTAGTATTACACATAGATAGACCAAACAATATGTTGTCCATATAGCTTATTAAAATACACCATCAATGAGAGAATTCTATATGTACGGGGCAGTTTACACGGGAGATAATATTACGCTATAATTGATTGATTATTTTATTGTTTTACGTCCCACCGAGAATATTCCACTCATATGGAGGACGTCACCAATGCCGGTGAAGGGCTTGCAAAATTTAGGCCTATGCTCGGCACTCAGGGCCTTTGAGCAGGGAGGGATTTTTTATCGTGCAACACCTGGCTGTGACACGGGATCTCGTCTTTTTGCGGTCTCATCGAATGACCGCCTATTTAGTCGCCTCTTACGACACGCAAGGGGGAATGCTGGGGACCTATTCGTAACCCGGACCCCCAAGGTCTATTACGCTATACCATTGGTAACAGTTTCAGGGAGATAATATTAAGCTATACCATTGGTCACAGGTTTACAGGGAGATAATATTTAAGTTTATACCATCAAGTAGTATTGGTCACAGTTTACAGGAGATAATATTAAGCTTATACCGTCAGCAGCATTGGTCATCGGTTGGTCCACCTCGAGTCACCTCGGTCGTTGATCATGTGTTTGAGAAGGTCCTGTTGTAAGGTGTTGTTTAATCGTTTTTTGGTGGAGCATCTCTCTCAATTCCTTCAGCTCATTCTCCTTCTGTGACAAGCCAGCCCTACAATTATACAAATCAAAGACTGAAAGTACTGTCACAAGATGTCAAATTACACAAAGCTAGCCCCTACAATTATACAAATCAAGGACTGAAAGTACTGACACGAGATGTCAAATTACACAAAGTAGCCCCTACATATACAAATCAAAGGACTGAAAGTACTGACACGAGATGTCAAATTACACAAAGCTAGCCCCTACAATTATACAAATCAAAGGACTGAAAGTACTGACACGAGATGTCACTCTACACAAAGCCAGCCCCTACAATTATAACAAATCAAAGGACTGAAAGTACTGACACGAAATGATGTCAAATACACAAAGCTAGCCCCTACAATTGCACCAATCCAATTACAGCTTTCTTAAAAACTTAGAAACCATCAGATACGAAAATCGACTTATCAACCACAACAGGTACGAAAACGACAATTGTCGCAATTAGCAGTGAGTGTCTTCTTTCACAAATGCCTTTTATTAAAGTCGCAATAAGGGTTAAATGTTTCAATACATGGAAAATCGTATTTCACAAATTTATGAATTTCTGTAGCCATTTTTGAGCTTATTTCGCCAGTGGCAAAAATGGCCAAATGGCAGCGCAAGTACTGAAACACTGTACAGTGCTAGGAAACGTTTACAATTTGTCCCGCACCTATCTGTCTGAGGTCTCACGTTTACAATTTGTCCTTTTTTGTGTAAACATGAGACTTCAAACAGATAAATGCGAGACATTGTAAACATGAGACACCATACAGATGGATGCAGGACAAAATGATCCCTACATGTCTGCCACACTCTGCACAAGACATAAAAATGCCAAACACAGAATAACAACTCGGTTTATGTACAAGTCACAAGTATGCTTAATCCCTCTAGTGCAAAAGTGATCAAATGCTGACATTCACTATCCACAAATCCATCCAATTCATTGGAGAGAACTTTATTTTTCATGTACATGTAAATATGGAGATTGCTTTAATGTAAAAATAAAGTACTTGTGAATAAAAATTATCTCTTATAAAAAATGGTGAAAAAGAAAAAATTTTGATGCCCAGTGGAACAGGTGGAACCAACTGTTCTTAAACACTCTTTCTCTCTCTTCTTTCTCTCTCTGCTCAAAATCTCACATATTTTCAAGTACTCATTTGAACTGCTGTATATCTGAATAAACAAAAATAACAAATAAAAAAAAGAAAGAATAAATGTTTGTGACTATGTCCATGGTAAATTGGTTACGAGCAAATGAGCATTTGTGAAAATTACATTGTACATCTGACTGAAAAATCAGAAAGGCAAGATTACAGGAATAAAGTATAACAACAAATCAGCTAGAACTCTTCCCATCATGTTTTCTGTTGGATGTAAACAATGCTCTACAGATATTGTAATCAGATTTAGAATTACGAAATGGCTGCCATACCCTTCCTATAGACGTCTGGATGAAGTGTTCCAGTAAATAGCGGGACTCTTCCACAGAGCAATTACTGATCAAGGACGTGGCATCAAAACCTTCATTGTCCTCCTAAAAAATGCACAATTGGCTATCATTAAAATTTGTACAGATATCAAACATAAAAATTTGTACATCGTTTCGCGGTGCTAAAAGTTTGCAGTTCTTCATATTGGTCTAATTGCGGTGGTTTTATTTTCACAGAATTCAAATTTTATGACAAACACATTATGTATTGTGTCACACTTGCAAAACATTGTGTTTTATTTTAATTTCGCACAAAAAATCCCTGACCACGAACATAGTGAAATTTATCAAGACCACACAACCATTTTCTCATTTACAGTATTGGATATGTCAGAATTACGCTTTGACTGTATCTCGTTTGAAATCTACAGAATTACGCTTCGACTGTATCTCGTTTGAAATCTACAGATTCAGGGATTGACTGTATCTCGTTTGAAATCTACAGAATTACGCTTCGACTGTATCTCGTTTGAAATCTACAGAATCATGGTTTGACTGTATCTCATTTGAAATCTACAGAATTACGCTTTGACTGTATCTCGTTTGAAAGCTACAGAATTACGCTTTGATTGTATCTCGTTTGAAATCTACAGAATCATGGTTTGACTGTATCTCATTTGAAATCTACAGAATTACGCTTTGACTGTATCTCGTTTGAAATCTACAGAATTACGCTTTGACTGTATCTCGTTTGAAATCTACAGATTACGCTTTGACTGTATCTCGTTTGAAATCTACAGAATTACGCTTTGACTGTATCTCGTTTGAAAGCTACAGAATTACGCTTTGACTGTATCTCATTTGAAATCTACAGAATTACGCTTGACTGTATCTCGTTTGAAATCTACAGAATTACGCTTTGACTGTATCTCGTTTGAAATCTACAGATTCAGGGATTGACTGTATCTCGTTTGAAATCTACAGAATCATGGTTTGACTGTATCTCGTTTGAAATCTACAGAATTACGCTTTGACTGTATCTCGTTTGAAATCTACAGAATTACGCTTTGACTGTATCTCGTTTGAAATCTACAGATTCAGGGATTGACTGTATCTCGTTTGAAATCTACAGATCTATGGTTTGACTGTATCTTGTTTGAAATCTACAGAATTACGCTTTGATTGTATCTCGTTTGAAATCAAAGAATCATGGTTTGACTGTATCTCATTTGAAATCTACAGAATTACGCTTTGACTGTATCTCGTTTGAAATCTACAGAATTACACTTTGACTGTATCTTGTTTGAAATCTACAGATTCATGGATGACTGTATCTTGTTTGAAATCTACAGATTCATGGATTGACTGTATCTCGTTTGAAATCTACAGATACAGGGATTGACTGTATCTCGTTTGAAATCTACAGAATCACGGTTTGACTGTATCTCGTTTGAAATCTACAGAATTACGGTTTGACTGTATCTCGTTTGAAATCTACATGAAGAAAGCCTACCTTGGCCTCCTCTATCTGCATGATCTGTGACTGACATTCAGAAATGTACTCCTGTGTATACTGAACTTGTCCCTGTAGCATTCCGATGATACAGTTCAACTCTCCTATCTCAGAGTCATCCTGCAAACACACAGAATTCACACTTAGCGGAATATCTATACCAGATTTTTTCATCTTTCTTTTTCACATTAACGCAATGGAACTCAGAAAAGTAGATGATAAACTAAAGAATGTTGTTGGGGTTTTTTTTTTTGGTTTTTTTTAACAAAAGGTGATGAATGAACTGATTTATAATTACTTGATTTTCTTTAATTGCTACATCTCTCTTCTTGCAGAATTTATCCAGCTTCTTGCAGACACTTTCTCTTTCCTAAGAATAAAACACATTTAGTAAGAATTAGTCTATACTTATGGTTGTCTCATACTTGTAGTCATACATATCTGTATATGGACTAACAATATAAAGGTTTTTATTATATACAGATCATTGCCAATTTCTGTACATAAACAGCAACGTGTAGGTTTTTGTTACATGCGTAATTGTAACTGTATGTAGACTAGTAACATGTAGATCTTTTTACCTTTAGCCATATATCCATGTCCCTCCATGTTGATGATCGTTTGCTTCTTAGTTATTACATTGGAAATCTAAAGAAAGCAAAAATACATCATGGAATATGTAATAAACAGAGTATAACATTATAAGAAATTAGCACTGAAAATTTCTAAGGAAACAAGATTTGGATTTCCGTCACTTTTTGAGAGGATTAAGAAATTGATGTAATGACCTTTTTCTCAAGTGTATCCCACTTTTGTTTGGAGGCCTTGGCACTGAACTCTGAGCGCTTTTTTCTTCGAGGTGATGATGTAAATGGAGCTGCAAAAAAAGAACGTATCGTCTAATGAAAACATGGCAATGAAGTGCTCTGCTAGTCAGGGTTTATCCCCTTGCAATCAGTGTCTACAAGCTTTTTCTATGAAGTTCCATAATGACTATGATCTTTTTTGAACCAAATTCAATAGCATTTTACATAGTTACATGTGAAGTATCAAATCAATTCAGCGAAAAATAAGGCCTTTAGAGTGTCTTCAAGCTCACCAAAATATATCCACACCCGAATGGTCCCGTTAGTATTCCCCTCTCACAATCAATTACAAGGAGAGAAAACAATGTAAAATGATTTTTACCGACCGGTATAATTTGGGACGGTCATATTTACCGACCGGTATAGTTTTGGGACGGTCGTACTTACCGACCAGTATAGTTTTGGGACGGTCGTACTTACTGACTGGTATAGTTGGGACGGTCGTACTTACCGACCGATATAGTTTTGGGACGGTCGTACTTACCGACCGGTATAGTTTTGGGACGGTCGTACTTACTGACCGGTATAGTTGTTTGATGGTATAGTTTTGGGACGGTCGTACTTACTGATGGTATAGTTTTTGGACGGTATAGTTTTTGGGACGGTCGTACTTACTGACTGGTATAGTTTTGGGATGGTATAGTTTTGGGGACGGTCGTACTTACTGACTGTATAGTTTTGGGACGGTATAGTTTTGGGACGGTCGACTTACTGACTGGTATAGTTTTGGGATGGTCGTACTTACTGACCGGTATAGTTTTGGGACGGTCGTACTTTACCGACCGAGTATAGTTTTGGGACGGTCGTACTTACTGACCGGTATAGTTTTGGGACGGTCGTACTTACTGACCGGTATAGTTTTGGGACGGTCGTACTTGGCTATTCTTCCAGCAGCCATGGCTGACATTGGTTTCTTCTCTTTTTTTCTCAAAGCTTCCACCTGACACAAGAACAGTGGACATAAACATATTAGAGGTGTGTCTCTTTTACAGAGGAATTCTCTCATTCTGAAAATAAGGTACATATAAGTAAAAAAGCAAAATGTTAATGATATATCTAAACCACATACAATGTCAGTTAGCAATGTACACGTCTAAATAATTCTTAGAGGGTTAGTATAGAAGCACTTTGCTAATCCATATTCGTTTGTCTCAGATGAAATGCGGATTTCAAACTGAAACTTGACTGGCTGAATCATCTTGAAATATAATCTTTGACACAAGTCTAACTGTCATTATCTCAAAAGAACAATTCTAGTCTCTAATTCTAGGAGTATGACACCAATTTATTTAAAAACATGAAAGCCCATAATCATGGCATGGTTCTATTATAGTAAGATTGACCTTGAGATTTGACCTTGAATCAAAGTTTCCACCTGAATTGCAATAAAGTATGTATCCTCTATAATTAAAAAATTCCAACTAAATGAAAATTTGACCTTTGACCTCATTTGGAGATTTAACCCTGCCCTTGTATGTATCTTGCAGAGCTCCAAAATCAAGATGCAAGTTTGAAGTGGATAGACAATGACCTTTGCCAGAAATAAATTGAATCTAAAAACATCTCATAATAAATTGACCACCTCATTCTGTACTACAAATTCCTCAGTTACTGAGACAATAAATATTCCTCACTACCGGTACTACTGGAGATATTGTATTTTGATATCCTATGCAAAAAATAACAACATTCCGATTGTTGGTAACAGGATTAATGAGGCAACACACTATTCAGAGAGCTTAAAGAATATACATTTGTATCAAAAATTGTGCAACAAAACAAAAAGCTTGGAAGACAAAACGCCTTAAAATGCAACCCATATATATAAAATCACACTTGAAAGGGAATTAAGGCTGATGAATGTAATTAAAAGTTGCTATTAGATTCAATATCTATGTCAACTAAAGAAAACAGATTATGAAAAAAAAGTCACACAGTATCAAAAAATATTATGATTACTGAGCTATTGAGCTTTCACATATTGTTATTTGTTTTGCAGGAATGCGCAATGATTGACTTTTTGCCATTTGGGGCACACTTTGACACATTCCCAACCATATAAAGTTACTGGGTATACAAATATACATATCTTCCACCACCCGTACTTGTTTCCAGATGCCCCAAATTCAAGCAATTATTGTACCACAATTACCAATAGATAATTTACAAGACGCATAAACTTGAATACAATTCTATACCGTGCACATAATACACATGTACTGTACATGTTACATGGTTCATATACCATATAACCACATCATTTTAAATTCAACTTTGGAAATTTACTGCATAAATAAAAATTCTTGCCTTAACCATATTATAAGTAAGAGGTCTGTAGGCCACATTGCTCACCTGAGCAACTTTGCTGACACAGATACAGTTGAACCTCATTATCTCGAACTCGATGGGACCAAAACAGTTCGAGATATCAGTGTTCGAGATATCAAAGTTCAAGTGTATGTAATTCACAAATTTGGAGTGGCTCAACAACATGGCAAGATATAACCATTGGAAAACGCCATACACTATTCCAGATTCCAGATAAGCTTTATACACTTTTCAGACCGACAATCCATACATATGTTTTGAAATAATCTACATGTACTGCTTGGTGTTGGAAAGATGTGAAATATTGGCACTGCTATACTGTGGGGCAACCCTGGGCCCCAGGGGTCATCATTTATATGCTACTTACAGATGCTTGAATTTCTTTCAAATTTAAAAGAAAGACCACACCCTCATCATAGCCCAATCCTTTGCCTGTGGAAATGAGTAGTTTCAATCTGTGAATCTACACTACAATAATGTAACATTTAATTCAGCTCAGTCTCTTGTAACCCTCTAGTTCTTAATTAAATCGTTTTAAAGACTATTGAAAGACATGGGGCATTAACTTCATCATGAATAAGTCTGAATCCTCTAAACCCAAGGATAGTTAAGTTTGGTTGATGTTGGCTGTGCAAAAAAAAGTTAAAAATGTGAAAAGTCAGCATACAGATGATAGACAATGGACAGACTTTGATTAGAAAATCTTATCTAAGCCTATGGCTAAGGTGACCCACACCTGAAATTCTGAAAATCTGAAGTATTGTGAACATTGATAGATCTCTAGAGTATCTGAATGTCTACAAACTGACTATATATACTACATGTATCGGAATTGATATTCGTCGCTACATTGTGTACAGAAATAACATAGAGAGGCAGCATGAGTGGACAAGCTGGTATAAAGTTACCTCATTCTTGATTTTTTCTATGCTGACATTCAGCTGAAAATATCAGGGTCCAACAAGAAAATTACCCACTGAATCTAGACATAATTCAGTTACATTACAACAAGAAAATTACCCACTGAATCTAGACATAATTCAGTTACATTACACTTGTATGCAAGTAAAAAAAACAAAACCTGTAAAACACAAAGGATGGAAGAAGGAACTATGCAAAATAACAGGGTCTAACAAAACTTAAGATAAATTGTAAATGTCACATGATGACAATAACCTCTCTTTCAGGCCCCAAGACCACAAACTGAGAATAGACTTAAGTCAAAATTTTGATCACTTATATCTTCATAGTTCTGAAGTATAAGTGTTATAAAAACCTTTTGGCTTTCAAAAAATTCAAATGCAAACTTATACAGAAAATTTCGTTTCTTTTTGAAAATTTTATTTCAAAAGTTTGGCTGATTTAAAATTTAAAAAGTCTATTCTCAGTTTATGGTCTTCAGGCCAGTTCCTTATTTATGCCGATTTGGATACAAAAATAGATACAGAAGTATGAAAAGAAAAAAACCCTCCCCAAATCAGAATTTTAATGTTAAAAAGCAAAGACTTAAAAAATTACCACCTCCTCCTGCCATAAAAAAAAAAAGCCATTCCCCAAATGAGAATTTTAATATTAAAAGTGACAAAAGAGTTACCTCCTCCTGTTTGCGTTTGAGTACCACCTCTTTTTGGCGTTTTTCTTTCTCCAGGTTACGGATCATGTGCTCTTTGCGTACTTGGTCCTTTTTGAGCTGAGCCACCTCTCTGGTTCGCCTGGCCTCCACAGCTTTACCTTTCTCCAGCTCTTCCTTTACTTGCTTCATTAACTTTACCTATTCATAGATGGAAAAACATAGACTTTTTTAGAGTCCTAATTTCAAGAGCCTTGGCCTTTCCAAGTGGGAAAAAAATTCTTACATTTGCTTGAAATTGGGAAAAATGTTTCACACAAAGAAGTAAGGGAAACCCCCAGTGCATTAGGGCATAGGACTCCTGGCTACTTTCAATTTGGCCAAAGCTTACCTCATTTTACCAATCTTAACATCCAGAAGTAAAGAATATTTTCTAAGATATACTAGTATAAATGCATTTTTAAATATGACCAACTTTGCTTCACCCTGGGGCATGAACCCACGAGTCATGAATTTCATAATTTTGGTAAAGAGCCCATTTTATATATGCATATAGTTTGATTGTTTGATGCCAGAAGTAAATATTTTTTTAAGATTACATTAAGTTTGATGGTTTGAGCCACATCCCTCAGACCCCTAAGAGGCAATGACCCTGAAATTCATAATTTTTCTTCCCCTAGATCTATAGATGCATATACCAAAATTGGTTGAAATTGGTTCAACCATTCCAGAAAAATTTAAATTGTTAAAGTTTACAACTGAAACATGACAAAGGACAAAATCAGATTGAATGACTAGTGCCTAAAAAACTTTGGCAGTTTATATAATTTCATAAACATGGTATGCCATTAGTAAAACCATGATCTTAGACACACTTATCCTTTCAAGAACAGCATTATTGCTAAAGAACATAAGCATTGTCTAGTATGATCATTCTTCTTAAAATCTCTGAAGCCCAGTTCCGGTTACTACCACCAGCATAATATATCTTTTAAATGTCCCTCCCACCATCATACCTTAGTTCTCTTCATTTCTAATAAAATGTCCCTCCCTCCAGCATACCTTAGTTCTCTTCATTTCTTCCAGCTCATGCTGCAGAGTTTTCAGCTGCTTCTCATGATACGTGGATTGCTTTTGCATGCGGGAGTAGTCACGCTTGGCCTGCTCTGTCTTTTTCAGGTCGCGCTGCAGCGTTATCAGTTTCTTCTCGTACTCGTCCTTGACCTTTTTGACCTTCTCCACGGACTGACTCTCCACGCTGTTGATGTTGGACAGGACTTTGTCGCGCTCCTCCTGCGTGGCTCGGATCTGCATCTGGAGCTGCCGGACTTTCTCCTCGTACTGGTGCCGGACCGCGTGCACCTGTTTCTGGGCCTGTTCCAGTTCCTCCACCAGGCGTTGTTTTATTGATATACTACAGGTGAGCTCGGCCAGGTCCTCGTGAAGGTTGTCAGAATCTGGACAAAGGTAGTGTTATTTAATCATACATTATTTTATTCTCTATGATTAATATCAAAAACCTTTTTTAAAAATATCNGTCAGAATCTGGACAAAGGTAGTGTTATTTAGTCATACATTATTTTACACCGTTTATTTCCATCACGATGATTAATACTATTAACTTTTTTTAAAAAGTTTACAAAACTCTGAATACAAACATGAATTTTACTCATTGAAAAATGCATGTATTGCAATATATCATTACTTGCTCATAAAATTTAGTATATATTTGTACCTGAAACATCAAAAATAAAAAAATAAATAAAAAAAACACAACAAAAACTGCTAAGATGCATGTATTTCAAAGAATATTGGATAATAGTGTTAGGATACTGAAATAAGGGAGAAAATTTATACACAAAATAATCAAGCTTCATTCTCTCCTCTCTATCAAAAAAACTGCAAAACAAAACCATTGTCGTAACAATGTGTGGAGCTAAAGACTTGGAATAAATGCATTTTTTTAAATACAGAAATGAAATTATAAATGGCGACACAACACACAGGAAGCTGTATTTCACCTCCGTAACACCACAGGAAGTCCATCAGGGGGTCCACAAACGCTGCATGTTCAACACACGGTACTGAATTAGCATCAATCAGTATAAATATAGTTCTTTACTTTTAGCCATAAACACTACAATTCTGATGTAATATGGATGTCATATTTATGATCAAGACAAGAAATGTCTGTCCATGTCTGACGCTTACCTCTTTCCTCGGAATCAGAATCGGACGAGGAGAGATTTTCCAGTTCTTCTTCTATATCATCATCTTCTTCATCATCTCCATTTAACTGTTATTTATCAAAAAACAAATACTTCTTTAATCACAGCCAGCGAATCTCAAAGTCAGTCGTTACATTTTACTGTAGCACAAATTTAAACAAAATTTGTAAAGTATACAAGTGACAACTGCTGAATTGGCCAGAATTAAGCATGCAGAAAAAATGTTGCCCATGTAGGGAGTCTAAAATTCCAAATTTAAAATAATGAAAATTAGAAGCCATGTCTTTAGAAGACTGAGCCTTGTGTTATTTGACTGCCCAGATTATCCACAAAATGATGATCATATATATAGTGATATTTCTATATTTCATACTTCTCCACTTAATCTGTCTTCTTCATCTTCTCCATTTATATTTTCGTTGTTTTCCTCCTCTTCATTTTCCTCCTTGTCCTCTTCATTGAGATCCTCCCCGTTCTGTTCCGCTTCATTTCGATCCTTCTCACTGTCAAACTTCTTTTTCACTACAAACAAATAAATCTCCTGGCTATCAAAATTTGTTAAAAAGTGTAAACCTTAAGCTGCTCAAAACTCTGTCCTGGGGTAAATATTCGGATTATTGATTTACCTCTTTAGTTCCGAATGAAATGTGTTTTTAAAAAATAATGACCTTTATTTAAACAGGATTGCACAATTAGTTTATACAAACTAGTTTACATTGTGGCCCTGTCTTTAACATATATACATATAAAACATACACCACACAACATGAAAATGATCACAGATATTCTATATACAGATAAGTGTTTGTGTCTAAGTTCATACTCATTAATCCTCTTGACTTATACAAGAAACTCCTGCTGACAACCTCCAATTTGTTCATTTCGAAGTAGGAGATGTAATTATCCCACTGAAGCATTTATTTTTCTTTCTCTAAATTTTCCTTTTTATTAATTTCTTAAATTTAGCTACCTTTTTTTTTTCTTCACCTTGGGTGCAGTTTTCACTGCTTTACCAAGTCATTGTTTCATAAATGCATATTATTGGGTATCTAAAGAGTTTTCTACAAGTGACATCCATTTATTAAACAGAACTACAGTGACATTGTGCTTCATTTAATATTTTTCTCCAAGGAGAGATAGATGAAGAACTACAGTGACATTGTGCTTCATTTAATATTTTTCTCCAAGGAGAGATAGATGAGGTCATGCAAGGTCACCTTGCCAAATCTCCCTCAAAATGAAAGTAGAAAGAAGTCAATCTCTCCTAAATACTTCTAGACAGTTGATACACACATTAATCAAAGTAACTGAGCTTTATCAAAAGACTAGGAATGGCTGATGAATTACCCAGTTTTGGAGTACATTTTCTTTTTCAGCTTTTTGAGCTTCTTCATTCTGCTGACGTCCCTCTTTGCCTCGTCTATAATGGACAGCTTACTCTCAGTCATAGACCCCATAACACTGCCCGACAGGTGCCCCATAACACTGCCCGACAAGTGCCCCGGGGAGATGGGGCTCACAGGGTCGTTCATCAAGGACATACTGCTTCCCATCCGGGTCCCCACAGCCTTCCTTCTGTACTGCTCCGCCGTGTGTTCAGCGTCCACTAGCTTAGCTCTGTGGGATCAGAGATCAAATCATCAAATAAGAAAATTATATGGCATTTTTATACTCTTGATTTGACCTGTTGTAGTTGCATTTACATTTCCAATGTTTTTGCCTTTCATTGAAATGATAGTCATACTCTCATGAACGCGCTGCTGTTGTGAACAATGTATTTTAATATTCTTGATAAATATAGTATATCTATTTTAGTGGCTGGACATTCCGACAAAAGTGAAACTAGAATGTAAATAAAGTCAAACCTCTTTATCTCAAACTCAATGGGACCAATAAAAAAGTTCGAGATACCCATAAATTCCGAGATATCGAAGGTAAAAATACTAAGAAAACAGGTGGTTGGGACCTCCAAATCAGTTCGACATAGCCATGGTATTTGAGATATCAGTGTTCGAGATATTGAGATTCAACTGTATAAGAAATAAATTTTATTGTTGAAAATACATGAGGTATGAACTGCAGCACTTCACACTAAGACATAATGAATTGTGCCAACATGAATCATTGCAGTTCATACTCTGATGTATTTTCCTGAATGAAATTTATTTTTGACTAAATACCTGAGTTCTTCTAATTCCTTGATGTAACCTTCTATTAACTTTGTCACTTCACTGTCCCTGGCATCTTCTGAAATACGACACTCTGCACCATTATACAGCATTCAAATGCTGAGTTAACTCAATTCTTACCCATTCATGATAATCTCCCTTCAAGTAATTACTCTAATATTTATATCATAAAATACATTATAATCCAGAATCCACCATGCCCTGGTATTACGACTAATGTATAAAGGGAAATACTTGCCCCAATATCATTTTCACTCCTTTCCCATTCATTGTCAGTGGGCAAATTTATGATTGGGCAAAACACTTTTCTCTTTACACAACTGTGTTTGGGTGAATTTAAAACCAGGTGAGACTGTCTGCAAATGTGTAAGGGTGAAAATAAGATGGGGCAAAAAAACCAGGCCTGTATACAGTACTTTCTCTTTTAACAGAGTAATGTGCCACTACAATATCAAAGGACTATCTGTGTGTGATATACATGTATATAGGATCTCCCATGGTTTTGGGTTTGATATGATGAGTTGTGTGTTTTTTATCCCCAAGCCTTGATTCTTTTTATCACATATTTTATCCAGACTAAGCCTAATGAAAAAGGATTTCAAACTTCTCTTTTGTTTACCTGAGTCCGAATTACCTACGATATGTTAACATTACGGCGCTACAAATAGTTTGTTTGGAAATTTTTTAAAAAATAAGAACATTGACAGTCAGCAAATATAAATCAGAAGAGATTATTCTTAAATGAGACAAAAAATACATTTTATGACATATTACACAGAAATTGTGTTAAAATATTAGCCATCCAGT
>CAJDSM010023013.1:0-10656 GCA_903981925.1 Ostrea lurida
CAAATATGAAGCACACCTGTCAGATTCTGTGTTGTCCTTATTTCGAGTTCATCAGGATATATCAAATGGGCATAATTGCGAAAATTATGATTGTTAATTGATAAGACATCGTCTATATACCTATAAGAAAGTTGAAGGACAAAGGACACGGCAAGTTTTTTATTTTTATCCCGTAACAGTTTTTGAACAAATTCTGCTTCGTATGAATATAAAATGGCGAAGTAACAAAGTATCAAACGTAATCAGAGCCCAAAAAAAACCCACAATACCAAAATCGAGTGAGTGTAGGGCAAACGGATCTTTCAACAAAAGTGAAGCATATCATGCTATGGAGATAAGCACCTCTGGTTATAAAAATAAGTTTGCCATAAGACGGCACAATAAGGCCCGCATAGAAACAAGATTTGGAAGACATAGTCTCTCAAAGACTACATAATATTATCTATTAGAGAAACCCATGCTCTTAATATTACTTCAGACGTACCTTGTGTGGCAATCAGAGTGGTTTTGATAAATATGTATCTTGTTTCCCAAGTTATCCCAACGTCCAGAAATTTGTATTTTTGGGTGCCGTTTTTGTTCAAAAAGCAATTATCTGAAAAAGCCTAGTTTTTAATTTATCGTGAGGAATTGTTGTATAAAGTGTGGAGAAATCATACGTTTTGATGCAGTCAATTTTAGAAAAATCTCTTGACTGGAAGTTTTCTATAAGTTCTATGGCGTTTTTGAGAATCCACATCTGAATGACACCACTTCTGGAATATGTAGTGGAACATTATCTCTGAAGTGACTCTTTAACAGCTGTTAGTAATTTAGTTAGTAGTAAGGATAGGGGCTTGGTAGAGCACTTACTAGAACAAGCGATGTATCTGTGTTTGTAAGGATTCTTACAATTTAGTTTACCAATATGACCTGCCATTGAGTCAAATGCTGTCTGATGTGTTTCATAACCATTGTTAGGCCGTTATTCACACACTGATTTGACTACGGATTATTCCGTTTACCTGATCAAGACTGGGCTCACGGCGGGTGTGACCGGTCGACAGGGGATGCTTACTCCTCCTAGGCACCTCCGGTATGTCCAGAGGTCCGTGTTTGCCCAACTCTTGTTTTTGTATTCTATTTAGGACTTACGAGATTGATCACTGTTCGTTATCTTTGCCTTTACATTCTTATACAATTTCGGCAGTGAGTCTAACGTGCCACACATGCTGCGACACGGGACCTCCGTTTTTAAGGTCATATCCGAAAGACCCGTGATTCTCACTTCTAAATGCCGAGCTCTTGGCAAAGGAGCAATCACTACCTATTTTCACGTCTTAGATCTGACGCGGCCGGGTGCCCACCACGGGGTCGTACGCACGACCTCCCGATCACGAAGCGAGAGCTCTACCACTGAGCCATCGCGACCGGTTCAGTGAGGAGATCGTGATGTGTTCAGTTGTATATAAGTCACCTTTGTACTAAGTTACATGAGTGTATCTGTGTATTACGGTGTTTTTGTGTAAACATTGAGTTCAATGAAAGAAAAAGTGAGCAAGCTCCCTACCCCACGCTCCCACATTGCTTGAAAGGTAGTTTGGGCATCAGGGTTGAGGAAATCATTAACTGAATATTGGTTATAATATGGATACACATAAAGTCTGATTAACTATTAATTTATAGTAGGATTTTTTTTTTCTAAAATAAAGTAAGAGATCTTTTCATTAAACATACCATAATTATTATCCTTCTTCCATTCAGTGTTTAATTAGGTGAAGAGGTCAAAGGGCATAAATCCTCGGAAAAAAAAAATGAATCAGAATTTCCTGGTATCATGCGCATCTACACAGTATGTTCTTCATCACTACAAAAGTTTCACGATAATCTGTTAAGCGGTTTCAGAGGAGTTGCACTGACAAACTGTCTATCATAGTTATATTTATTGTTGGCCAAATTTCTCAGTTCAAAAGGGGCATAATTCCCCGAAAAAAAATGAATCGGAATTTCCTGTGTATATGCCGCATCTACACAGTATGTTCTCTTCATCACTACAAAGTTTCACGATAATCTGTTCAGCTGTTTCAGAGAAACTGTTTCAATAGCATATTAAATGTGGCCAATTTCTAGCTTCAAAAGGGGCATAATTCCCCGAAAAGAAATTTGAATCGGAATTTCCTGGGTATATGCGCATCTCACCAGTATGTTCTTCATCACTACAAAGTTTCACAATAATCTGTTCAGCGTTTCAGAGGAGTTGCCGCTGACAAACTGTTTTCAATAGTATATTTAAATGTGGCCAAATTTCTAAGTTCAAAAGGGGCATAATCCCCAAAAAAAATTGAATCAGAATTTCCTGCATATATGCACATCTATTAATGGTATGTTCTTTCAATAAACTACGTTTCACGGAAATTCTGTTGAGCGTTTCAAGAGGAGTTCGCGCGTGACCAAGAATAAACAGGACTACGACCCTGACTGACGGACAGACGGAGTACAAAAACCCATTATTTACCCTCTGCAGAACTTATCTGTTTATGGACGTCGCCTTTAATATAATAACGTTTACACATGTGCCAAATATCAGGAAGCTGACCTGTGTGGTTCCTAAGAAAAATATGTGACAACTTTGTGTATGTTAAAAAAAATTCTAAGTAGCGGCACACAGAAGTTGACATGTGGCAGATTGGAAACTGCGTTACCCGATACAATTCCCAGCAGGGGCCCTGCTACACTTCGACCTCCACCACGGAAACATTATGTTCAATACGCTTCCAACTAGGTAGTGATTTCTCCTTCGCCAAGAGCTCGGCAATCGCGGGTCTTTCGGATATGGGCTTAAAAACGAAGGTCCCGTGTCGCAGCAGGTGTGGCACGCTAAAGATTATAAATCATATACGGTACCAATTTTGATGCACCAGATGCGCATTTCGACAAATTATGTATCTTCAGTGATGCCTCATGAGAGCCGTTAGTGCTAAGCATACATGTAGGTCTAAATTTTGCAGCCCTTCACCGGCAATGATGGCGTCTCAATATGAGTGAAATAGTCTCAACGGGACGAGAAACAAACAAATAATTAATAACAATTATGTTATAATTAATATGTTTCTCTTGGATTTCGCGACAAAAAGTAATAAGTGTAAGCATTTATGCTATGAGGGGCCAGTTGTCCTGAAGTGGCCACCATTGGGTTTGTTGTCTAATTTCGCTCTCATTCTTTCATGTCCTTTAAGTTCCAAGAACAATGATGAAAGAGGAAAAATTGACGAAGCACTTTTTCCAGGTGTCGAGTTGACATGTACCCGCAAACAAATATTCCGTCCTCGCACCCCATGCCATTAGTGGTCATATCAATATATTGGAGAAGGACATCTCCATTGTTTCTAGATATCATATGGAATGGTAATTGAGGGTTATCCTAAAATTATGTACAAAGACATGGCTACGTTTTATGTAGGACATGCACTTTATATCTTTTATTGTTCTATACAATAGCACTTTAAAACATTGGGATTAGACACACTCCCAAATCTCACGTATTTCAGTTAAACATGCAATTTACAGTCGGGAAGTTAGAGTCAAATCTTAATTGTAGGGAAGATAATTGTTTTGGCGATCGTTTCACCAACACGTTTTTGGAACAAAGAGTGTTTCATTAATCCTTCCGGTAATGCAGTCAGTGCATTAGAACTCCACCTAGGAAAAGAACAGACCGTTTTAAATGTGTGTCATGTGGCAGATGAATAGAGTAAAAGAAACAAATTATAAAAGAGGAGAACATCTTGTATTGTATCTTACAACGAATTTTATAGCCATTGCAATTAAGTCTTCATTTAATTAATTGTCCGGTACAGATTTCTAAGTAACACTAAAAGCCTGTGGGCAACACAGCGCACCTGACAGTTATCTTTATGATGAATATGAGCATAGTTTTACATGTATATGAACTTTTTAGGGTTGCACACCCGGTCCCGACTAAATGCTGACCAAACAAATGGTAGACATTTTCGGAATTCATTCCTGTACATCTTGGGGAAGTATACGGAATTTGGGGATGACCCTTGGTAGTAAATGTAGATTGATTGTGCAAGAATATTTTAGAATGTACAGAGTAGAATTTTGATGTTTTTTCATCGGCGAACTTGGGTACCCAATATTTAGAGTTCTATACCTTTACTCTTTTGTGAATTCGAACCCATGGGATATAATTGCCTGTGGTTGAAACCCAACAAACCAGTCACGTGAAAACAAGTATTGTTGACACAAAAAAAGGAAATCGCAACTAGTAGCCTTAAGTATCAAGCATTGGTAAAGGTGTGTCTCACTTCATCACAAGCTGGATACGTTTCAATTTGAACAAAATATTCTCCAATACGAATTTAACATCACAAATCCTCTTCTCCGTCAAAATATCACTGATCGTAGGTTGATGATATTTATCGTAAAGAGAGAGAGAGAGAGAGAGAGAGAGTAAAAAACCCCAAAGATATTCAAATATTAAATGTGTCCTTCACACAAAAAGCTTCGATTTTATCTTCGTACATAATCTTCTTGATGCAATGCTGATCAGTTTTGTATTTTTTTTGGTACCGGAAATAAGAATCAATGCTAATCTACTGCTCAGCAGCATGGATGAAAATTTGTTCTACTCTAAATGGCATACCGCATTTGGCTGTTTTATTGCTCTAAGTTACATTAAAAAATTAATATGGTTGACTTGTTACTAAGATACTGCTGAAACAAATGAACTAATTGAAAGAAAAAACCATCTCATTGGAGAGCAATTAATCGATTGCGTGGGAGGTTTTAATTCATAACTCGAAACAGATGAAAAGGAAGCGTCGCATCCGTAATGATCAAAAGCGGCGATTCCGTTTAGAATTGTGTTAAAACTCCATTCACGTAGCATTAAATTATAGACTTTTAATCTGTGTTTATTCATTAATTGTAAGTAACCGAACTGATTTGTCACGTATTCCTTTATGTGGGATAGACAACCCCGGTTTATAACTGCATTTATTAACGGTCCATGGTCACTATCTTGTGTGCACCCCACAAGCACCAATGGCTGCCTGACCAGTGGCGTACCTAAGCCGAAACTGAAGTGTATGTATGCTCTGACGGACACACTACTGGGGGTATAAGCAGGGGCGGATCCAGAAATTCGATTGGGGGGGTGCAAACATCATGTGAGCAGGGGGTCTGAAGGGCGCCTTGAGGCCGCCAGTGGGTCCCGGCGAAAGCCCTGGTGGGGGTCCAGGGGGCAGGCCTCGAAAGCTCCAGAGTTTTAGAGATTTGTAGGCTTGAAGTTTTGTCTCCGAAGTAGTCATTTTCACTAATATTTCTGTAATTTTCATTCAATAAAATTACGAATATACTTTTCTCGAATTCAACAATAAATGAAATATTAAGTAAAATTTTAACAATTAGAGGGGGGGGGGGGGGGAGCCGCGCCGTGTGTAAATTTATGTAATTTTCCAGTTGAAAATAAGATTATATATTACACTGGTAAAATTTAGGGAGGGGGGCCTGGTGCCCCCCCCCCCCCCTATATCCGCAGAAAATTTAGCGGGCTTTAATTCAACATTTCGATATATTACGATGTTTTATCCTATCAATATAATTGATTCCTTCATTCATATGTCGATTCAATATATCCAACGAACTAGTTTTCCATGTTGCTTCCAACTTGGATTTTTTATTGAAGCATTGAGATTGACACAATACTACTATCAACTTTATGACAACGGGACGATTTCCAGCTTCTCCATCGTCAACTTCCATATTTTGTACAATATTCATCATCTACCTGCATATGGTGTGTATGTCTCTCACTATTGATACGTAAGAGTTGTTCTGGCGTATGATAAGTTTTTATACGCCGTTTTCAGCCCGGGACGTTATTATGTTATGGCGTTGTCCGTCCGTCCGGTGTCCGTCGAAATAGCTTTCTGAACTCTTGTAGATCTGACTATTTTCAAGAATTGTTGCCCTGGACGATAAGGAAGTGTCATGACTTTGATCGCACGTTATTGGTCATAGGTCAAGGTCATATACATAACTTAGTTTAGTGTTGTCCGGGCCTAACTCCTGACCTCTTTGTAGATTTGAATTTTCCACAGAATTGTTGCCCTGGACTAAGAAGTGTCATGAACCTTGATCCAAGTTTTGGTCAAAGTCAAGGTACTATACACATAGAGTTTTATACGATGGCAATAGTTTGTCCGGGCCTAACTCCTGCTCCTCCTTCTGTAGACTTTAAAACATTTTCATTCAGAATTGTTGCCTGGACCTAAGGAAGTGGTCTGACCTTGAATCCAAGGTTATTGGTAAAGTCAAGGTCAACTAATACATATAAGAGTTTAACATTGGCAAATAGTTTTGGTCCGGACCCTAACTGATCCTCTTGTAGATTTAAATAATATTTCACAGATTGTTGCACTGGACCCAAAGGAAGTGTATGACCTTGATCCAAGGTTTGATTGGTCAATAGGTCAAGGTCACTATACACATGATTTTTAACATTGGTAAATAGTTTGTCGGACGCCTATCCTGATCCTCATTGTAGATTTTAAATACTATTCACAGAATTGCTTGCCCTGGACGCAAGGAAGTGTCATGACCTTGATCCAAGGTTATTGGTCAAAGGTATACACACTTAATGGTTTAACATTGTCCGGGGCAATAACTTTTGACTGAGTGCATGGTTGCATAATTTTCACGAATTGTTGTCATATGACACAAGAAGTGTCATGACCTTGATCAAGGTCACTAGTCAAAGGTCTTCAAGGTCAAATGATCCACATCGTGTTTTCCCTTGTCTGGACCATAAGTTTTCACCGATGCATGGATTGGAATATTTCACAAACTGTTGGTCTAGATCTAGGGAAGTGTCATGACCTTGAGCCAAGGTCAACTGGCAGATTTCAGGTCCGCAATGCCATAGATGGTTTTTTAGACCTTGTCCAGACCATAAGTTTTCACTGAGTGCATAGATTGAAATAATATTTCACAGAAGTGTTGGGTGCTCGACCCAAGGAAGTGTTTGACCTATGTAAGGTCACAATGCACATAGTGTTTTAACATTGTCCAGGCATAATTTTATGGTGCAGGGATCTCAATAATATTCACAGATTTGTTGCCTTAAGAACTAAGGATGTTCATGCCTGAGCCAAGGTCACTGGTAAAAGTAAAATGTACAATAATGGTTTTACACTTGTCTGGGCCATGAACGGGCGTATATTGCTAAAGCTTGCGTTTGTCTCTTGTTGAATCGAGGCAAGCTACTTACAGACAAGTTTGTTGCAGGGGTTTTCAACAGTCACGTTTAAGCAGCATTTTCGTAAATTTCTATGGTCGTTATAGAAATTTATTTATCATAGGCCTATCATTGAATCAAATGCTGTCTGATGTGTTCATAGTCCATAGTTAACCGTTGTTTCAACACACTGATTTGATTACGGACTGTTTCACAACTGATTTGAATTACGGACTGTATTCTCACGATTTCCCATGATCAAGGACTATAGGCTCACGGCGTGGTGTGACGGTCAACAGGCGGATGCTTATCTCTTAGGCAGCCTGATGCCACTCTGGTGTGTCCAGGGTCTGATTGCCGCAACTTCTGTTTTTGTACTCTATTTTAGGACTTATCGAGATTGAATCACGTTCGTATTTCTTTGCCTTTACATTAGGGCCATCCTAACTGGCCTCATTGAGTCTAATGGGCGAAGTCCCCGAAAGCTCTGGCATGTCCTGAGATTCAAAAGCCGTTAACAAAACTATGATAATAAAGAATGTACAGGTCGCATTTGTTTACTATACTTAACAATGGAATTGCTTTCTTTGTTTTATCTAAGATAGAAAAAGCAAGAATATCTAGATAGAAACCCGTGAGGATCCGGGTTAGAATAGGTCCAGCATCCCTTGGTGTCGTAAAAGGCGACTGAATGGGCGGTCATTCGATGAGACCGGAAAACCGAGGTCCGTGTCACAGCAGATGTGACACGAAAAAGATCTCTCCTGCTCAAAAGCTATGAGCGCCGAGCATAGGCCTAAATTTTGCAGCCCTTCACCGGCACTGGTGACGTCTCGTACGGTAGAAATATTCTCGGTGGGAGTAAACATAAATAATCAATCAATCTAGATAGAACGTTCTATCGTTAAAATGACGATGTCCTCCGGACCCGGTTTAACGATAGAATTCCACCTAATACCCGTAGCAAATGAAATTTCTGAATACGGTATGCACGGGCCATAAAATGATATAGAGAAGTCATAAATACCTGTAAACTGAATTTAAACCACTGATTCTAGTGATATTTGCATAGCATTAAAGATTCAATATATTTTGTCATATTGAATAGCTCCCAAACTTCCGGCAAAATGGCGTCAAATTTAAATCGTGAAAATTGTGCTAACACATTTTTCTTGGATTTTCTTCATTTAAAGGACTTACAAATATAAGAAAAGGTAAAGTTACTAGTGAATAAGACCTAATTTTATGCTCATTCTATCTAATAGCCGTGAAATTCATTTCGGAGTGGATCCACTCCGATTTGCTACATTGCGAGTATATGGGAAGGAATTCTAACTGTGATGAAGGGGACCGAGTCACAGTTAGAATGTTCTAACTATGTTTTATCGGGTGGTGAAGGCAGCCATCGTTGGAAACACACGGTCGGTTGCACTTTTACTCTAGGCAAAAGAAGTGCAACCGACCGTGGGTTTCCGAAAGTAAAAGAAGTGCAACCGACAGTGCGTTTCCGACGATGGAAGGCAGCTAGCATTGCAGAAAAAAAAAAAAAAATTCAAACCCGCGTTGCGGGTTATGGAATTTTTTCTACAATGATTGCTGCCTTCATCACCCGATAAACCAACAAAGAAAAAGATTTTATTGTTTATATTTTCATGCATTTTAAACATATAAACTAAATTAAAGTGTTTGACCATTACGTTACTTTAAACGGAACAGCCAATTCAACCTTTGAATCGCTCCATATTTGGTAATGATCACGCGGACAGGTGACAACTACAACACCGGATCCAACTACAAATGTACATTGTAATTTACAACCAATACATTTACTGGATGGTGAACGCAATGTCAATTTCAAAGACAATATAAGAGAACAGATTCAGTGAATGTAAATATATAATTTTAAATCGAAGAACGAAGCAATTGTCGCATTCAAAATAATAAAATCAATTGACGAAGTTAACAATATATCAAGCGTAATCATAATACCAAGACCAAGAGGGATGTGTCTCTGTGTATAACCGCTTGAATAATTTTCAACGACTGCTGAGATGCTGGCATCACCTTTATCTTACAGATTTTGAATTTTCTATGATACAAATGTAGTTAATAATTCGTTTAACAACTTTTAAAACGTTTCGTTTTATTTTAGGATATGGTGTAATTTGTTCTTTGAAAATTAGTATTGAATATCATTATGTGCCAAAAAAACATTTATTTATGACATCCGAATATCATATATTTTATTACTGGTTATAAAGAAAATGTAACCCCCTCCTTCCGAATTAAAATCATTCCCGAGATACACCCATCAATTTACGGTACATTTGATGAATTACCCATTAATTTACGGTACATTTGATGAATTACAAGTTCCTGCAAAACCAACTTATTTAATTTAGAAAAACAAGTTAAGAGTCACAGGAGCTCAAATGAGGAGGACCGGTCGCGGTGACACATCTTCGCTAGCCAAGGGTTTTCGGTCCACTCCGCTCCCCATAAACCCCTTGCAAATTGCCGGTCACATGTACTGCCATCTATACAGTCACGCTAAAGAACGATTATTCTGATGAAAAATATTAGCCAAGCTTATGTACGCTATAGTCAGCAAGCGATCTAAGTGAGCGGATCAAAGGAGATTGATTCTAATCAGATTGATAGAAGTTATAAAAACACAGAACACATTTAGAAACGAAAACTTTTTTTAAAACGATTCAACATCGAAGCTTTGTTAGATAAACATGATGTGTTTGTTGGGACTAAGACGGGGAATGGGAAAACAGATGAGTGTCGCGAATTAGGCCTAGTGACGGTTGTGGCACTGCTTCAGAATATATTATGGAAGAACAGGTTGATAGACTTAACAGTCTTGGTCTTTCTGCTAAGCCTGTTTATATCAACAGTCTTATAATTCACGTTAATTAATGAAGTCATTGCGGAAACAAGATGTGTATGTGAAACACGAATGCCCCCGTATTCCACATGCCAGTGAAAGGGGCTTGTCGTAAGGATTGGCAAAGTGAAATATGAAAGTTTATTCCTTACCATTCACAAGTTATGGCCAATGTTAAAAGTTTTTAAATTGTAGGTCAATTGATTGATGATTATTTTTGTTTCCCTTCCAAGTATTTCGCTCATATGGAGACGTCACCATTGCCGGTGAAGGACTGCAAAATTTAGGCCTATGCTCGGCACTCAGGGCCTTTGAGCAGGGAGGGATCTTTTTCGTGCCACACCTGCTGTAACACGGGGCCTCGGTTTTTGCGGTTTCATCCGAATGACCGCCCCATTCAGTCGCCTCTTACGACACGCAAGGGGATGCTGGGGACCTATTCTAACCCGGATCAAACATTTTGGTACCAGATAAAAGGACTTGTCACAAAGTATACACATGTGAAATATGAATGCCCCAACTC
>CAJDSM010023015.1:9466-21051 GCA_903981925.1 Ostrea lurida
CAATTACGTCAGTGGATTTGTGTCTAATGGTTGTAAACATATTTCCCTGTTTGTATTATTATTAGGCCTCTAACATACGTCAGTGGATTGTGTCTAATGGGAGTAACATATTTCCTCTTTCATTTATTATAGTACTTTCAGTACTTTGATTTTATTATTATAGGCCTCTAACGATTCGTCAGTGGATAAGTGTCTAATGGGTGTAACACATTTCCTCTTTCATCATTATAGTACTTTCAGTACTTTGATTTTATTATTATTAGGCCTCTAACGATTCGTCAGTGGATAAGTGTGTCTAATGGGTGTAACACATTTCCTCTTTCATCATTATAGTACTTTCAGTACTTTGATTTTATTATTATAGGCCTCTAACGATTCGTCAGTGGATAAGTGTCTAATGGGTGTAACACATTTCCTCTTTCATTATTATAGTACTTTCAGTGCTTGATTTTATTATTTAGGCCTCTAACGATCGTCAGTGGATAAGTGTCTAATGGGTGTAACACATTTCCTCTTTCATTATTATAGTACTTTCAGTGCTTTGATTTTATTATTATAGGCCTCTAACGATTCGTCAGTGGATAAGTGTCTAATGGGTGTAACACATTTCCTCTTTCATTATTATAGTACTTTTAGTGCTTTGATTTTTATATTATAGGCCTCTAACGATTCGTCAGTGGATAAGTGTCTAATGGGTGTAACACATTTCCTCTTTCATTATTATAGTACTTTCAGTGCTTTGATTTTATTATTATAGGCCTCTAACGATTCGTCAGTGGATAAGTGTCTAATGGGTAGTAATACATTTCCTCTTTCATTATATAGTACTTTCAGTGCTTTGATTTTATATATAGGCCTCTAACGATTCGTCAGTGGATAAGTGTCTAATGGTGTAACACATTTCCTCTTTCATTATTATAGTACTTTCAGTACTTTGATTTTATTACTATAGGCCTCTAACGATTCGTCAGTGGATTGCTGTGGGGATTTTAACAATGGCAGGAACCTTGGATAGGTAACTGAATTTTTCTTTTAAACAAATAGTATTATTTTATATACTGAAAATGAATTTTGGATATAAATGTTTGTGTTTAAAAATGTTATTTTTTTTATTCTATACACAAAACATTATATTTTTTCTAGTGTGAAACTTAACAAACTACGAAATATATATGGGTTATTATCTCACTTTAAATTCAAATGTGGTGGAATACACAGTGTGTCAGAATACAGTGTGTCAGATAATATTGTGTAAATAATACAGATGTGTCAGAATATACAGTGTGTCAGAATACATAGTATGTCAGGAAATACACAGTATGACAAAATACACAGTGTGACAGAATACACAGTGTGGTCAGAATACACAGTGTGTCAGAATACACAGTGTGTCAGAATACACAGGTGTGTCAGAATACACTGTTGTCAGAATATACAGGTGTGTCAGAATACCAGTGTGACAGAATACACAGTGTGTCAGAATATACAATGTGTCAGAATACACAGTGTGTCAGAATATACAGTATGTCGATTGAAGTAGAATACACAGGTTTTGGATCAGGCAGTTTTCACTGTGGTTATGTTTTTGTGTTGTAGTTATGGAAGTTATGTGTCCAAAGGAAAGAATTTTTCGGAGCTGTACATCACGATGACCGGACTGACGATGATTTTAGCGCAGTGTACTGTATCAGGAATGGCCTCCGTATATGCAGAATACATCTTAAAAAAGCAAAAAGAGGTAATCCACTCCAGACTATTACAGTACGAGCCTATCCGTGTTATATTGTGTTATCTGACAGAGCTCTGTAGAATGACATCATGTAAATTATGATCAGAATGTTACACATGTTGTGAGTTAATTTTTTGTTCACAGTTATGTGCAGTCTATGAAGAATGTCACAGTTTTTGTATATAGAGAGATCTTATGATAAATAATACAAGCTCTTACCTGATAAAGTTCATGAGGTGGTTTTTCTTTTGATTGAGGGTGCATCTTAAACATGTCTGTTAGACATTTGGACAAAACCAAGGTCACTGGGGAAAAGTTAATTATGTGTATAATTATTGCACAAGATGATTGTGTTTATCTATTTTGTTTCAGATGTCCCTTCATTTTCAAAACATCATGCTATACACATGGTTAATTATCATCAATACCACCTTTTGGATTTATGAAGAAGTTATTCATGAAGATAAAGGTATGTTTTTGATTTTATTCCGTAATAAAAAAAATGGATGCGCAGTGATGAACATTATCTGTTTAAGGAGGAACAATGTATTGTCATCATGGCTGACTTCCTTTTGAAACTTTAATGAAAGTGTAAATATCAGCATCGTCACAAACCACATCTACTGTCTCCGTTAACACTACGTCAAATGCCATTTTGAGATAGGGTAGGTACTCCCGGACTCAGTAAGCATGGCTCGCGACGATGGAATATCAGCAATACATGTATACTAGTATTCCTTTTTATCACATGTTTACTCCTTTATCCCGTGGATATCACTCATAACATAAATTTTAATTATTACACTACGTTTTCCTACGCCGATTGGTCAATTGTGGCATCATAAACGTACGTAAAATTTACGTCGTTTGTGTACAAAATACTGACTCTGCTGACTGACTGGATACAAAATAGTGGTAAACATTAAAGAATAAATTATTAATATTGTGAAAATAAATTAATTTATTCAGCAAATGAAAAGAATTCTCCTCAAACATGATTTGTTTGTGTATTGTTTTAGCACTCTTTCTTTATGCATACTTCCGATGTTGCATACTAGTGACATGGCTACAGATTCAATGTAATGCAGAAAAAATGAAGGGGAAAGGGGGTAATGTTAACATGTGATAAAAAGAATGTCCCATGGGTTGTGGTTTGATATGATTTATATCCAACTCATCGCCAAGGCTCGGGGATAGAAAACTCACAACTCATTGGATATAAATTATATCAAACCACAACCCATGGGAGATCCTATATTTATTTTTATTGCTTAACTGTATAGCTCAATAGGTTAGCGTGTCGTCTGCTGAACTGTAGATTGCGGTTCCGAATCCAACAGGGCTTAATTTTTTCTCAGATTGTTTTCTACTAAAGCTGCATATTTAATTAAATAAAAGTAAATTTGAAAGTTTTCAATTTCAAAATATCGTACTCTACTTGTCATCCATATCAAATTATCCACCTTAAGGCAATACATGTATTTCCTGTATTGACTCTGGATTTTCGTGTTGTATTGCAGACAATACTGGGAAGTTTCACCTCTTCAGAGGTTACACCCTGCCTACATGGATGATTGTTGTTACCCAGGTAAACAATGGTTGTTTGGTTTCACACAATAAGCATGCATTTCTTAATTGCAGTATTCCATGCTCTAGACTGAACAATATCAAATTTGCTGTCAATAACTTCATGAATGTCTCTGTTAAGCATTTATTTTAATACTTGTTAATTTATAGATGTATGCTGGTCTAGCCATGTCTTTATCTGTTCAATGTTTATTCTAATGATGCTCATTAATTTGTAGGTGTACGTTTGGTCTAGCCATGTCTTTTTCTGCTCGTTAATTTGTAGGTGTACGTTGGTCTAGCCATGTCTTTTTCTGCTCGTTAATTTGTAGGTGTACGTTGGTCTAGCCATGTCTTTTTCTGCCGTTAATTTGTAGGTGTACGTTGGTCTAGCCATTGTCTTTATCTGCTCGTTATTTTGTAGGTGTATGTTGGTCTAGCCATGTCTTTTTCTGCTCGTTAATTTGTAGGTGTACGTTAGTCTAGCCATGTCTTGATCTGCTCGTAATTTGTAGGTGTACGTTGGTCTAGCCATGTCTTTTCTGCTCGTTAATTTGTAGGTGTACGTTGGTCTAGCCATGTCTTTTTCTCGCTCGTTAATTTGTAGATGTACGTTGATCTAGCCATATCTTTATCTGCTCGTTAATTTGAGGTGTACGTTGGTCTAGCCAGTCTTTTTCTGCTCGTTATTTTGTAGGTGTACGTTGGTCTAGCCATGTCTTTTTTCGCTCGTTAATTTGTAGGTGTACGTTGGTCTAGCCATGTCTTTTTCTGCTCGTTAATTTGTAGGTGTACGTTGGTCTAGCCATGTCTTTATCTGCTCGTTATTTTGTAGGTGTACGTTAGTCTAGCCATGTCTTATCTGCTCGTTGTGTCGCCTGCCTGCGTTAGCGGAGGCACAATATAGGGATCACTTTAGTCGTCTTGCGTCGTCGGTGTCGGCGTCACAAAATTTTCTGTCACATTTTTCTCAGAAACCACATAGGCCAGCTTCCTGATTATTTGGCACAGAGCATCAGTATGGACAACTGTATCGTATAACGCAGTTTCCAATCTGCCGCATGTCAACTTCCTGTTTGACGCAACTTTGATTATTTTTAACATAGACAAATTTCTGTCACATTTTTCTCAGGAACCACACAGGCCAGCTTCCTGATATTTGGCACAGAGCATCAGTATGGACAACTGTATCGTGTAACGCAGTTTCCAATCTGCCACATGTCAACTTCCTGTTTGATGCAACTTTGAATATTTTTAACATGGACAAATTTCTGTCACATTTTCCTTAGGAACCGAACGAGCCAGCTTCCTGATATTTGGCACAGAGCATCAGTATGGACAACTGTTCATGTATTCCAATCTCCCATGTCAACTTCCTGTTGACGCAACTATATTTTTTGACATAACAAATTTGTCTTTATTTCAGATAGAATCTCACGAACTCACAAATGGCATCTCATAACAATATCTCATCTTTCATTCTAATTCATCATGTTAGGATATGCATTGTCTATTCTGGTAACTTGAACAGAACTGAATTCTGAAAAAAAATAATCATATAATATATACTTTTGCCATGATGATACTTTAAATGATGAAGTAATTTTCAAATGAATTAGAAGTAGGCAGGCACAATGTCTTCCTGGAAACTTACCACTAAGTTAATTTGTAGTGTGACGTTTCTAGCCATGTCTTTTTTCTGCTCGTTATTTTGTAGGTGTACATTGGTCTAGCCATGTCTTTTTCTGCTTGTTAATTTGTAGGTGTACATTGGTCTAGCCATGCTCTTTTCTTGCTCGTTAATTTGTAGGTGTACGTTGGTCTAGCCATGTCTTTTCTGCTTGTTAATTTGTAGGTGTACGTTGGTCTAGCCATGTCATTTTTTCTGCTCGTTATTTTGTAGGTGTACGTTGGTCTAGCCATGTCTTTATCTGCTCGTTATTGTAGGTGTTACGTTGGTCTAGCCATGTCGTTCATCCTGAAGCATGCCAGTAACATTACCCGCCTGTTCGTGGTCTCCTCCTCGCTAAGCGTCACCACCGTCCTGTCCGTGCTCGTATTCGGCTTACACCTCAACTCGTTCTTCTTTACATCTTTAGGGTTGTTGTTGTTTTCTTTGTTTCTTTTTCATGGAGGTAAATGATGTTTCTCGTAATTAGGTTGTAGACAAAGACACAACACATGTACTGTATATTTTGCAGCAAAGTTTTCTGGTCGCGATCTAGTGTACATTCAGTTTTATTCGTGGACTTTTATTTTTGCATAATTTCACGAGATTAAGAACTTTCTGAATCCTCTTTGTGTTTGTCAATGCACAAGGCGGCATTTCACGATACTTAGAACTTGCAAAAGTGAAGCGATTTGTGTTGCTCGTGTTTATGCAATAATAATCATTATGAAAAACTTCTTGTGCTTCAATGTTCAAATGTAAAACTTCACTGTAGGGGTCTACAGATGTCGCCACTGTATGAATCTACTGTATGTTTCATGTTGAAAGTATGTAATATATTTTTTACTAGGTTGAGGAGTATTAACTTATTATGTGTATCCAGTAATTAATCAGAAATTTGTTAATTGTTTATATAAATATTTTTTGTTACTTGCCGCAGTTCTTTAATGTGCCATTTTATAGATTTTTTTTAAACAATTGTTTGAACAATTGTTGTTTCCTTTAGACTTTGAGCTAAGTCAATTTTCTTTAATTAGTGTAAATGGTGTGAATTTCATAGAAATATGTGCCAAATGTTTGAATTTTACCCACATTGTACATTTTGAAAAAAGATTTATATCTACAAGTTACTTTGTTAATTTTAAAAGATGTTTTGCCAGTAATGGTTAAAATCATGTGGTTGACTTTTGCACACAGTGCAGGGGTAACAATACTGGTTGTTCAGTAACATATAGCCATAGAACTTGCATATAAAAATTAGTCAGTGTATTATTTTGCAGATTCTTGCCACAATTTTATATTTTGTTTTAATTTTTACAGATCAAAACTATGCAGCATCAATCAATATCCTTTGTTCACATTTTGTAAGGTGCTTTATTGTTTGTTTTGTCTATTTTATACATGTATATATGTATATGAGTTATACACAGACATTTATTGAGGCTTATTCCATAGTCTGTACTGCTGACCAAAGCATTCATATTCAATACGCAATTTTTTTTTCAAAGTATCGCTTTGATGATATCTATATATGTCCTAGTCTAATGCTTTTTTATGCCCCCAGAATCTTCAATTCGAGGGCATATAGTTTTTGGTCTGACCGTTTGTCTGTTTGATTGTTAGTCTGCTTGTCTGCAAAAACTTTAACATGGCCATAACTTTGAATGGCAAGTGATGGGACTCTCATTTTCACATGTGTGTTCCATATGACAATCCCTTTCTACTGGTACCAAATTTTTTTTACCTCCTGACCTTGCCTTGATGTTTGACCTAATTTTCAAAAACTTTAAAATTGGCCATAACTTTTGAATGGCAAGTGATGGGACTTTTATATTTCACATGTGTGTTCCTTAAGGGGCATGGACACGTTTCGAGCTAAAAATGTCTAGATTTTAGATTTCCATTTTTAATATTGACAATGCTCACTTAGGGTATTACTAATGGTCAGCAAAAATTTGAACGTCATTAGTTGAGTTACAAATGATATAACAGCTTACAATTCTTCGATATGTAAACAAGGCTCGAGTCATGTTTTTGTTTACCTATATTGAATATTCTAGTTACGTTTCGTTTAAAGCAGATTTTTTCAAATAAGAAGTTCATTCCGAACACAATTAAATAGTTCATAGTGTTTTTCACATCTCATTTTGTTTTAAACATTGTATTTTCTGTGAATCAATCTTTATGCAAATATAAAAGGCTCGAGCCTTGTTTACATAACAAAGAATTGCAAGTGCTGTATTTCACTTGAAACTCAACAAATGACGTTCAAACTTTTACTGACCATTAGAAATATCATAAGTGAGCATTGTAAACATTAAAAATGAAAATCTAAAATTTAAACATTTTGAGCTGCAAAACGTGTCCATGCCCCTTTATAATAAGCTCTTTCTACTGGTACCAAAATGTTTGACCTCCTGACCTTGACCTTGAAGTTTTACCTACTTTTCAAAAACTTTAACATTGGCCATTACGTTTGATTGGTAAGAGGCAGGACTTTCATATTTCACATGTGTGTTTCTTATGACAAGCTCTTTCTACTGGTACCAAAATTTTTGATCTCCTGACCTTGAAGTTTGACCTACTTTTCATAAACTTTAACATTAACCAAAACTTTTAAATGGTAAGTTGTAGGATTTTCATATTTCACATGTGTATTCCTTATGACAAGCCCTTTCTACTGGTATCAACATTTTTGATCTCCTGACCTTGAAGTTTGACCTACTTTTCAAAAACTTTAACATTGGCCATAACTTTTGAATGGCAAGTGATAGACTTTTCAAATTTCACATGCGTAATCCTTTTGACAAGCCCCTTCCACTGGCATGTGGAATCCGGGGGCATCAGTGTTTCACAAATACATCTTGTTTTTAGAAGAAAAACTTTTTGAAAAGTTGTCTTTTTAGGTTAAATTATCAAACATTGCAGCTAAACATGCGTGTGATACCATCATTCTGATTATATGTCATTTTGATCAAACTACACTTGATTTTAAATTATGACTGTTGATGGTGAGGTACTATAGAGCCTTTATCAGGTATTGTTAAATGGCCAGAAATTTTTATGTTGTCTTTTTGGTTCAGATGATCATTGAGTTGACCTCAACTTTACTTTCGGGGGAATATTTGAGATTTCCCTCATGACCAATGGTAGTTTGCTAATATTCTCATCAATGAATCAATATGTGCTTTTAAAGCATGCATCGGTCCATCAAATCCATTGCTGTTAATGACTTTACAAAAATGATTACTTAGGGTCAAATTACCATTACATTACATTTTATTACTTTTACAGTTTCTAGTGGGTTTTGATAGTTGAAGTATTGTTATGTGTAATAATGCATGTTTTTATTTGTTCAAGGATTGAAAAATATATTTTAAACAGTGTTGTAAATATTCCTGATTGTTTGATAAAACGGTATTTGGTCTGCTAGTAACTATTCGAACCTGGTCAGGTTTAGTTGACCTCGGCCTACGACTTCAGTCAACCAATACCAGACTAAATCTGTATAGTCTTAAGTAGACCTCATCAGAATCAATCCTTTGATAGGATGATGAGAGCCTTTAACACATATAGTCCTTTGATGAGATAATTAGAGCCCTTAACACATATGGTCCTTTGATAGGATAATTAGAGCCCTTCTTGTCTAGAGTTCTTTTTGGCACGAGGCAAAACCGGCTTATAAAATGGTGAGCGGCGGGCGGGTGGGGAAATAATTTCTGTAACACTTTACTCAGTAATTACTTATCGTAGCCTCATGACATTTAATATTTATCATCAGTGGGTGGTCACATATCATGGGATCCGATTTCAGACCTGTCCGACACCTACTTCCTGTTTATCGACTTAGAATATTTCCAGTGTTATTCTTAATAGTGCAAATTTTCGTAACACTTTACTCAGCAATTAATTACTGTAGCCTCATGACCTTTGATGTCCATCATCAGCGGGTTGTCCCATATCATGGGATCCGATTTCAGACCTGTCTGACACGTACTTCCTGTTTACCGAACATATTTACAGCAACCGGGCCATTTCTGTCTTTGACGCATTTTCTAATTTTGATGATCTGCACAATACTAGGATTGAAATAAAATGTGTTATTGTGGCTCTTCTCTACTTCCAATGATGAATTGTGATTTTTTATGAATGTTCAGTCATTGATAATTGAATAAATTCTTGCACGTTTTTATTGGTTTATAGTTTTCTAAAGATAACTGTTTTAGAATATTTTTATGCCCCCATGATCGAAGATCGGGGGGCATGTTGTTTTTGTCCTGTCTGTCACTCTGTCATTCTGTGATACCTTGCGTCTGAATTTTAACCTTGCCTATAACTTTTGAATGGTAAGTGTTAGGGCTTTGATATTTCACATGTATGTTCCTTATGACAAGACCTTTCCGTGGGTACCAAAATTGTGACCTCTGACCTTGAAGTTTGACCTACTTTTCAAAAACTTTAACCTTTGATAGCTATAACTTTTGAATGGTAAGTACTAGGGCTTTAATATTTCACATGACAAGACCTTTCCATGGGTACAAAACTTTTTGAACTCCTGACCTTGATTTTGAACATGACCTCTGTTCAAAACTTTAACATTAGTCATAACTTTTGAATGGGAAGAGTTACGACATTCATATTTCATGTATATTCCTTATGACAATGGTACCAAAATGTTTGACCTTGACCTTGAATTTTGACCTATATTTTAAAAACTTTAACATTGGCCATAACTTTTGAATGGTAAGGGAGAAACCTTTCATATTTCACATGCATAATCCTTATGACAAGCCCCTTCCACTGGCATGTGAAATACGGGGGCATTCGTGTTTCACAAACACATCTTTTTGTGTAATACCTTTCATTGGAAATGTTTGTTATTTAAATTGTTTTGGGTGTTTTTGTTTGTTTGTTTATTTTGTAGTGCATTTGAATTTATATTGGATAGGAATCAACTGACAAAAGATAAATCCAAGTTTGCACACACATTGAACAAAAAAATCCATTTTGTTTTGAAAATGTGGTTTGGTTTTTTATTTTCTAATACTATATTTGTTTGGAGTGGTTTTTAAACTAGTTAGTAGTACCTGTCAAAAGGATGTTAGTATAGTCAATATAAAATTTCAAAGAATGTACTTAATATATATTGATTAGACCTTGTGTGCTTGAAAATTACAAGAAAATGTATAAACAATATTGATTTTGTTATAATCAGAATAGTTGTTTGAAAATTATGAATAAGGTGCTTAAAAATGGTTAATTTTGTCATAATCAAGGTGTTTATGAATATAAATAATGTGCTTTAGTTATAATGATGGTGCTCATTTGAAAATGATTAAGGATGTGCATAGATATGTTGGATTTTGTTACAATAATTGGTGTTCATTTGAAAATGATTGGAGAAACTTGGTTTGTTTGTGTATTTGGTTTTTTTATTCTTTCTCTTTTTATTAGATTCCTAGTGCTATTTAGTCTAGTCATTATATCATTCATCACCCGGCCCCCACAAAATTATTGTCTTTGGTCTTCATTTTGTTTTTCTGGATATTATATAAAGTCAGTTATTAAGAGACTTTTTTTTTATCAATTTTTATTTTAGACTACAGTGTCTGGCCATATTTCAGGTCAGTAGACTTATGTAATGTTTAATTTTACCACACAGTCCTGAAGCTATTGATTTTGTCCAACAGAAGATATCTGTATTGTACAGTAACTTCATATTGATTATATTACTAGTCATCTGTCATTGTAATTAAACTGTAAGAACAAATAAATAAATTTTTTTGGATGCCCCAAGATTGTGGGATATTATGATTTAGACATGTTTTTCCGTATAGGATTCAGCATGTTCCCTGGACCAATCATATTGTAGAATTCAACTCAAGTGATCCAACTGAAATATTGTGGATCAGTGGCCCTTTTCACAAAAAATCTTAGTACGATTAAGATGAACATTTCAAAATACAGTTATTCATTTATAATTCTTCATTCATCTATTTTTGAATAAGCAAAACTTAAGTATATAAGTAGATGACTCGGGGCATAGTGGCTCTCAGTTAAGTATAAAGCTGACACAAAATTTTGATAGTAGTCGTAAGATTTTTTGCGAAAAGGGCCACAGTTTTTGTAGGACCCAGGCTGAGCAAAGGTTATTGCTATCCAACACAAATACTGTGGAATCCAGATTTTCCACAGGTTATTGTGATCCACACACAAATACATGGATCCAGATTTTTCACAGGTTATTGTGATCCAACACAAATACTATGGATCCAGAATTTTCCACAGGTTATTGTGATCAAAACATAAATACTATGGATCTCTATTTCTAAATTGAAATTATTGCCGATAGCAAATGTCTTGTACTGTAGATCCAGAATTTTCCACAGGTTACTGTGATCCAACATAAATACTATGGATCTCTATTTCTAAATTGAAAATATTGCCGATAGCAAATGTCTTTTACACGGGTCGTTGAAGAATCACTCAGTTTGGCCCCATTCTAGGGTCAGAATCCCTACCCCGGGGATCACCAAATTGACAGTTTTGGTTGAGGCTCTCCTGCTCTACATCACTATAATATGCATTTATTTTCTTTTTAGGTCACCTGAGTAAACTCAG
>CAJDSM010023016.1:1492-18057 GCA_903981925.1 Ostrea lurida
AGCTTGAAGTTGGGAAACATTGAGTGCATCATCCTCTCATCGGAGGGCATATTGCATAATATGCCCTACACTCGACTTTGTATATGTTTTTGGGATTGTGATTACGTTTAACACATTGTTAATTTCGCCAATTTATATTCATTTACCAGGTACACTTGTACTGCTTGGAAAATAGTTCCTGCATCACGTGACAATTTAATCACATGATGTAAACAATCCTCGCATTCTCGCCTTTCAAAAACTCAGGCCTTTTTCATAGCCAATTGGCACATTCAAAAGCACATTGATAAGCAAATATTCACCATTTTAGACTACATAAAGATCGAGCTGTTTGTCTTTTATTTTCAAAGTTTTATCACCTTTTTATAGCCTCTGTTTGTATAACATTTGCAAAATGTAAATGTCTTACATTCATACGCGTATTGTTGCTAATAAAGGCTTTCACAAAACCCCAGCTAAGGATTTCCAGGTGGGAAAGGGGAGGGGGTGCACAATTAAGACTAATACGAGATTGAGATTCTCAGAGGGTCCAGGACTTGCCCTAGTAACGGGTCCAGGAAGCAAGGCTCTCCGGAAGCTGAGAGATTTTAACATTTTCATTGGGTCTGGGTCTAGCCCTTGTAAGGGTTCGGGGGTGGGGACAAAGCCCCTCGGAAGCTGAGAAGTTTAAACATTTTCGTTTTAAAATGGGGGTGCATAATCACCTAGTGCACCCCTTGCTACNGAGCCCCTCGGAAGCTGAGAAGTGCATAATCACCTAGTGCACCCCTTGCTACGACTTTCGTGGCGTCCGTAACTCTTGGTAGTGGGTAGAAAATGAAAACACGTGCGTGTACGTAATCCAACACTGTATCCTGATATGTGTAAAATGATACACATAATATGAAAATGTGTCTGATCACGCCTGCACCCCGTTACAACTAAAATGATTTGAAATTTTGCTGTATTTAGAGAAAATGCGGAAAATGGTTCTTTTGTAATATCATACAACAACAATGGCTTTGTGATTTGGCATATCTAATTGCAAAGCATTGATGCTGAAAAATATGAACACCGTGAATGTCTATTNTGGCTTTGTGATTTGGCATATCTTATTGCAAAGCATTGATACTGAAAAATATGAACACCGTGAATGTCTATTCCCACGAGTCCTTTATACATGGCTACTTGTAAAGATCATCAAGCGGTTTTGTTTGTGTCTTGTTCTAAAGTTATTGACTAAGCCAATCAAATTGTGGGGGACGAGCCCAAACATGTACTTGTTATATAGTACGAACCATTCTTTACCTACATTTATTAATGCAGAGTTATACGTAATTTTCAAATCAAAAGTAAAATTGTCAATCTGGTTTTGTTTGTGCTATGTCTAACTATCGTTATGAATTTGAAGAGGATAAGCTTTTCGGTGATATCTACATGTCTTATATTTAAACAATAAAATGTTTTCTTTGTTGGTTTATTGGGTGATGAAGGAAACTAGCATTGCAGAAAAAAAAATCATCACCCAAACCAACAAAGAAAGCATTTTATTGGTTTATACCATATTTCCCGCATTTCTCAAACATATGAACTAGATTAAGTACTAAATATCATAATTTGATCATTTGTACTTTAAAACGGGAACAGCCAATTCAACCTTTGACTGAATCGCTCTATATAGTAATAACCATGCAGAGAGGTAAAAAAAACGGACCACTAGTTTCAACAAACATGCATTTTGGATGATAAATGCATGTCAATTTCAGAGAAATATAGAGAAAAAATTCAGTGAATGTAATAACCAGGTATAGAAGAGTGATATGGAATTATGCATGTCTGTGTGATGTCGGTAATTGTTTATCCAATATAACTTGCAAAGGTAATGTTAAGATAGTCCTTTCTTTCAGAGAGCGTCTTGGCGATATGTTCAGGTGCATGTACATGATAATTAAGTAACAGATATCAGAATCGAAAACACATGGACGTATGAACTGCGACATTTCACGCTGGCAAAGTGTGTTGGTGCCTGATGAACAGTGTGCCGGCCTGAAATGTTCAAAAATGAAGTTAATTTCTTATTTTCACATTCTAATGTAATTTCTGTGAGAATTTCCAGCAGCGGAAGTAAACATACTGTATTCATACGTCCATTGTTATACCCACGGGGGTATACTGTTTTACCTCTGTCCGTCATTCATACGTCATTGCGTCCGTCCCACCTTTTCGTCACATAATTCTCAGCAACCATGTATCACAGGCTGCTCATATTTTGCATTTAACTTTATGTAGGTTTGATGTATTGTGGGGTGCATTTTCAGATTCCTCGGACATATGCTTTCTGTTTGCCGAGAACTTTTAAAAAATTTCATGTATAGTATCCATATACAACATTTTTCGTAACATAATTCTCAGCAACTATGTATCACAGGATACTGATATTTTGCATGAAGCTTTACATGTATATAGGTATGGTGTATCGTTGGATGCATTTTCAGATTCATCGGACATATACTTCCTGTTTGCAATTGACGAGGAGCTGGAAATATGCACAACTATATTGACAGGACAGTTTTAATAGGCTTAGAGCTGGGGTATAACTAGTGAGCATTGGCTTGCAGATTTCTTGTTTGCAACTTCAACGCATTCATGAGAAAAAGGATAGCATTACAATTTGAAGATACACATGTAAATAAATGACAAAAATATTAAAAATGTAAAGTTTGAGGGATAATTTCCCCCCAAAATCATTAATTGAAGAAAATCCTAGACTTGTCTCTTTCCTGAAAATGTTGTTAATAGTATCATACCAACATTCTGTAATTTGAAAAACATTGAGTTTGATCATTTAAAAGATTATTTTTGAATTTGTATCACTTTTGTAATTTAGCTACCCATGGAAAATACGAAACTTGTATACAATCTCTTGAAAATTGATTGTAAAATCAAAATAAAAAAGGGTCAATGAAACAATGAGTGTTATTTTTTTCTCAATAAACTGAAGGCAATGCAGTAAAAACGGGGAAAATGTGGATATACCGTTTTCAAATCCTGCCTTCATTATAATGTGAAAGATAATGTTGGATACATGCTATACATACTATTATATAGTCTCTATATTTCAGTACTGTTCAGGCATATTCCTAAACTTTGCACTGATACATGTATTAATCAGATCCTGTACTCAAGGATGCGTTTTACTACCCACACCGGGCCGATCCCTGGAGATGTCATTCATAATTTTCTTTAACCCTGTTGATGGGGACGTTTTGATGGTCTATGTATCTTTTTATTGATTTTCTGTCCATAGATTCAACGCCTTTTTATCAGTTCCATAACATTCAAAGTCAACACAAACTATAAGCCAATTATGATGCATATTGAATTTTTCTCCCCACTTTTTTGGTCGATTGCTCGGAATATGATATCCTTTCCGATTCTGATATCTAAGCATCAGGCGGTATCAGTCGGATACTGGTGGTACCTTCTGGCAATAAACCGTGTGAAAATACGTGTTTTTACCCACGCCATATAGGAAGAGAGAGGCGTGGCTTCGCTCCCGTCATAACCCTACAATCAATATACATCTTTATAAGCACAGTATGGGTCTTCATTTACTGCTGTGATAACTAGATACATACCTTTGATAAGGAGGTTTATAAACTGTTTTGCATAACCCACAGCAGATATATAAGTGATTCTTTGCATTTCTTAAATATTTTTGCAAAAGCTTTCCAAGAAAGAAGACCTTTACCATGTGGATGGCAGCAACAGGGATTCTGAGGCGTCCCTCCATGCAGAACATGGTTCTGTTGACACTGGTCATCTTATATTGCGTCAGTGGGTGAGTAGTAACCAGAAATTAATATAATTGCTTTATGAATTGTGTCTTTTAAATTGAAAATGATTTAAGAAAACATTCAGATTATATTTGTATGTTTATTAAAACGGTTTTTTTTTTGTATCATTGGTCATTTAGAAAATGTATAATGGTCATTTAGAAAATGCAGAGAGAGAGAGAGGAGAGAGAAGAGAGAAGAGAGAGATAAGAGAGAGGAGAGAGAGAGAGAGAGAGAGAGGAGAGGAGAGAGAGACGAGAAAATGAGAGAGAGAGAAGCGAAGACAGAGATGAGAGCAGCTTTAGGCAAGCTATTTAACATATTTTTAACTTCAGGTAAAGACGAAACAACTAATATTCACTTAAGAACTTTTAAATTAGTTTTACAGATGTCTTGTTCCATTTATGTGTTTCACGTGCACCACAAATACTATCAACGTTGGGATTTTTCCTTGCGATTAATATACAGTGATATTATACAACCTCTCTCTCGTCTCTCCTCCTTCTCTCTTCTCTCTTCTCTCTTCTCTCCTCTCTCTCTCTCTCTCTCTCTTCATCTTTCTCTTCTCTCTCTCTTCTCTCTTCTTCTTCTCTCGTCTCTCTCTCTCTTAAATAAATGAGTGTGGCAATTACATGAAGTAATGTTTGAACCAAATTGACGTTTCTCGTAACGTTGCCATCAATTAAGTACCCTTTATTTTATCGAACGTTTCTTTTCATTCCTCCAACTCTTGCCATACACTTTCCCGTCTCCTCAGCCTCTGAGTCAATTCACTGATACAAGTACTGTCTCCTATTAAGGGAGATTTGTATCATCATAAATAGACGCAAACTGTAAGGGGCGGTTTCATAATGTCCGTGCACACTGGATTTCGTATTTTCCATTACATAATAATGGTCTTGCACTTATTGCAGCATCTCTCAGATAGAATACACAATCGGAATTCAAAATCGTTTATGCTCCATTTGTAGATCAAATATTTCATATATTTGCGGATATTATACGGTTTACTAAATAGTTTTGTCTCTATCGGACATTAGTTTCCCCTGGTTTCAACACAGAACTTTACAACTGACGCTGTTACGTTCGTGGTGTTCAAACGTTTTCAGGGATTATCTTTCTCGGTGTTTTCTTGATCCCTCCTTTTCTTGTCCTTAAATAGCTGGACGCTAACAGCTTTAGTTTCAATAAATGTTATATAGTTTAGCAATGTTTTACAACATATAGACCATTTGTATTCCCAAATAATCAGCAAATATTTTGTGATTCAATATTATAATAGCAAGTATGGAATGCTTTTAATTTTATATCCTGTTTTCGTAGTACGAAAGGAAGGCCCTGGGGAAGAATAGTGCATGCACTAAACCAAAGGTCACCTTCTTTGAATAAAGTATTTTATTAACGTTTTAAAAAACCTTATCAAATAGTTCGTACCATCTTTTACCTTGGGCAGCACACGCCCCCCGACCTTTTAAAACATTCGAACCAAATTTTTTTTCCTTGAAATTTCATAAGAAATATTTTGGTAAATAGTAAATGTGGATTTGAAATTACAAAAACGCCACTTTCTTAAAAACCGTTTTGGACACCCCTCATGTATATCAAAGAAAAAAATGTTTCTTTGTATTGTAAACAAAGAAGCACGATAGGTTCCAATTACGTGGTACGTGTATGTAAAAAAAAAACCCACACGACAAAAGAGATATATGAAAGTTGTAAATCCAATGAACGAAGTAACAGCAGTCTACTGCAGCCCATTCCACGACCACCACATTAACGTGGGGGTGATGCGGCCTTTTCCAGAATAAAAATCTGCCAGGTCCTTGTTAGCAGCTTTCCATCTGCATATTAGCGAATGTGTCTGGTTGAAACCACATTTAGTTTCTGATAAGTCCTTAACAAGGCTATTCTTGTAGTCTAGAAAAGGAGTGAATGAAGATGGCCTCAATTTTTCATAATTGATATGTTATGGGCTCTGTATTGGGGATGTGGTTCCATCGTCCAATAGGTGATTTTTAAATCAATGAAATTGAGTTGAATTAGCTTTCTATATAATTAAATGTCGAGAACAGTATATTTCATTAAATGAAGGGTATGTCAAAATCTATTTTTTGACTTGAAATTTAATCCACAGTGTACATGTAATTGTCAGAGAGCCTAGTGATTATTCGTGACGTGTGTTATTTTGTATGTACTTGGATCGTGTAGTTTCAATGATAAGCCTTTACCCAGAGAACAATCTACTTGTACATTTGCATCTAAGAACTCGTTGTTTACGAAAATTCGTGGTGTTAAAAAGTGTAAATTTTTGGAATTTTACCTCGCAAGGAAACCTCAGTGCAATTCAGAGGATTTCAGATAGTTTTTATGTCGGTTGTCTACTATTGGGCAGAATTAGACACAAACACGTATAAGGAAGTAAGAAAGGTAATTAATTCATAGATAATGACAAAGTAATGATGTCAAATGAGCAATGGTATATCACACTAGATATTGGGACAGTAAATAAAAAGGAAGTTCAAATTTGACCCTAGCAATGACAAAATGAACAGTATTATGCATATGACAAAAAACAACTAGATCAAGTTTGACTAGAGCGCAAAAGTAGCAAAAAATAAACAAATATATAACAAATATGTCCCTGAGACATTGGCTGTACAAACCTAACTTTTCAAAAAATCTACAGGCAAAAGTGAACAATATCTACCTTTGATTTTCATTCGAGTGAAGGATTTAATCAGCAAAGAAGGCGGAGCATTGATCAAGAAAGTTTAACTTAAGCGAATAAAAAGTAAACACAATATTTTTCATTTATCATCAATATTTTGACGTGCACCCTTTATATCAAAGAATAACATGCATTTATGATATAAAGAAAAGTGTTGTTATATAACATTTTTTAAAATTTATATACATATGCATTTGCGTTTCCCTAATGAAACTTTGCCAGAATGTTTATGCATGTATAGGAATTGTGGCTGGTGTTGCCATTAAATTCATTTAATGAAACCAATCAGAACCGCACGAACGTATATTTCTTACCGATGTATTTTATATTAAACACAATCAAATGTAAAAATGAACTAAAAACGTTATATATTTTTTCTTTACTTGCCCCAGAAAAAAGTGGTCTCCCTAATACGATTCAATAATAAAAGAGTGAATTTTCCGGGTATTAAGTTAGGAGAAACTTTATTTACATGAAGCTTTAATGCCGAGACATACATGTACAGTGTATATCATGTGCCCATTAATCTTGTTATGATTTTTTTTATCATTAATTTGGATTATTGTAACATCTCGTTAGGCTTTTATTAATCGATATCATCATCGCTACTTATCACGATTGCTGCTATAGCGGTGCCTTGCTCTAATGATCTGGAATCACGATTTTAGGTTTTCGCTATTCGACATGCAGCAGAAATAAGTACTTATAGCCGTGATTTACACATTCATTGGAAGATATACTAAATTCTATCAGTGGTAATAGGATTGAGTAGCACAGAAAGCATATAGTCTATCGCGTGAGAGACGTTGTATTACATCACTTTCCCGAAATCTTTGTGCAATACGATGATTGTGAATATCTGTCATTCCAACTATATATATATAGATGTAATGAATTAGAATCGTAACTCCCCTTTTTGGTATATACTTGTACTAAAACAAAATATCGAATAGTCGAAAGTATTTAGAATTCATATATAGAAGACATATGGTACACGCAAAATGTAAGTAAAATTGGTGTATGTATATTCTTGATGAATAACGGAGTAACGAATCGGAGTTTACTTTCTATATATGTATACTAGACATGCGATGAATCAATCAATATTCATACAATGACTGATTAGAACAGACTTGTTACGGCAAACCATAAAAACACCAATAGCTGTAGACCACTTTCCTACTGAAATCATACTGACCTGCTATCAAACTAATTGTTTTTAAATAAAACCATCTAAATAAGTAATGAGTTTAAAGTATTGGTTTTGTTCTGTTTGTTCATTTTCCTTCACCATGCATATGGTTAATGTCTTGATTTATACATTTCATCGCATGATGCAATGCTGTACTCTAAACTCTGATAATATCGTATAATCCATTATTGGTAAAGGGTTCTCCAGGTTCAGTTCTGATGAGAGAGCAGGTTGTCTGTCATACCAGCACTGCTACAGATAGTATATATCTTATGGTTGTCAGGGCTCTATCATATCATATCTCCCAGGCTTCACGTCACATGACTGAATTCTTCCAAAATCTTTCTCCAAATAGTTAACCTGTCAAATGCAGCTTAAAAGCCTGCCAAATAGCTGATTCCAAACCCATTCCATGTGTTTACTTTTACAAATTGTACAGTCACATTTGATATGATGAAAACAACTTTGTATCCCCCGGCGTTTAACTCCTGCTGATGTGATATAGGATTTTGGAAGAAGAATGGCGTCCTACATGTACACGTACATTGTTTTTCCTGTCATCATTGACTCTTAGAGGATTAAAGGGAGCAGGAAGCGTTACCTTTTAAGAAAAAAATAGCAATCTGGAAACCACCTGCTTCAATTGTGTAGTAAAAAAAAACCAAAAACCCATCCAACAAGTCGCGAAAACATGCACATCCTTCATTCAAACGAGTTAATGATGGTTTAATCTGTATTCCCGCTGNCTTATGGTTGTCAGGGCTTTCCTTCATTCGTACGCGTTAATGATGGTTTAATCTGTATTCCCGCTGAAACCAAATTTTCGCCAATGCCAAGACCAGACTTCGACAAAGGTCAAACTAATTTTCAAGACGGGAGTTCAAGCAATAAAACTTCCTAAATACTACAAATTCAACGGAAACCCGGAGAAGCTGTACAGATCAGGCCTCAACACTATCTCGACAGTAATTCTCTTTCTAAGAATACGACTTCATTTGGACATTTTGAACTTGTGAGAAAAGAGACTGTAAATTAATTATCGAGTCCATACTCATCCCTGTTACATCCTGTTAACAGACCTATTTTCTCGGGGGAATCCTCGGCAAGCCCNGAAGAGACTGTAAATTAAATTATCGAGTCTATACTCATCCCTGTAACATCCCGTTAACATGACTATTTTCTCGGGGGAATCCTCGGCAAGCCCAGACAAAATGTTTATACGTCATCGTTAACAGGAATCAACAGCTGGTCATTTAACGTTTGATAGAAATAATATTGGACATTGTCTTCGTCATTTCGGCGTAAAAAGTCAGCAAAATATGAAATGTGTACGGTTCGAAGAGATATTCTGACACACTGGGAATAAGAAAATTACGAAGACATCTAGTTTCTGAATCCACGATTTTCAATGAGCTTAATATATGATTGCAAGCATGTCTGTTGGATATCATCACAACAATGAATGCTATCGTTTTAACCATTTAAATAGTATCGTTTAAACTGTTTTGCTATGTTAGATTCTCACTATTCCCAAAAGATTCTATACAAAATTGAATTATTTCCAAAGTTTCTTTCCCCAATAATGTTAACTTTCACAACGAACATACACTAACACCTACATGTATGTCTTTGAACTTTAATGAATTTCTTCTCTGCCAAATCTTACTTTTTTTTCTTCAAATGTTAGACTTCGGTATTGAAATGACAACGCAGGGGTAAAAGAAAATGAAATGAAACATAACAGCTTTTGTAAATGTTGATGTTTTTGAAACCGAATTGGTTAAAGTGAATTGTTTTTCTTTCTTTCAAAAACGGATTTTTTTTTTTTTACATAATTCTTAAGTATTCACATCCAGGTACTCAAATGCAGGGCTTTTGAAAAATATGAGATTGAATCACATCATACTTGGATATTTTAAAAGGTTAATCAGGTAATGCTTTTATGTTTTGAAGAAAGAAAAAAAAAAAAATAAACAAGTCAATATTATAATTATACGGATCACAGGCACCTCACAATGACTAAGTAATTAATCAATGCCTTTTAATCGGCAAAATTATTAGAAACCTAATGATTTGCATTTTCATAAATGAATTCCCTTTGAAGGAAAAAATACGAAATGGGACAGACAAGTTATCATTTCATCTGGACAATAATTTGCTTGAACACTAAATGACAAACACAAACTTGTTCGTGTGATATTGTCATTTCTGTGGTATCTCCCCGCACCATAACGCCCCGGTAAATGAGGTACAAATAGAAAATTGGCATGTCATTACTTATTCATTGATTTTGTAAATAAAAACACTTGAGCTATGAAACGAAATTAATAGCAATTCTAGCCTATTCATTTAAAAATCAATCTGAATGACACGTTATTGCAACATTACTCTGTTACACCCTCGAGACTGAAATATAGTAATTAAATTTGCTCTCATATCTTAGTCGACGAGACAGTCGAATGAATGCGTTTGTAATAATAAAAAATTCTGATATTGTTACATTAAAAAATTCATATGATTGATTTTCTGAAAAGATCATAAAATACTCAGTTTTAATTACATCAAAACACACCACGATGCGTTCGGGTTTGGGTGGGTTTTTTTTTGTTTTTTTGTTGTTGTTTGTTTTGGTTTTTTGATTTTGGTATTTATTTTTTTTTAAATATCTATATAAACATATAATCACGCAGGAAGATTAAGTTTTCCCATGCAATATTAATGCCAATCTGATACCCGTGAAAAGCTTAGGGTGAAGAGAACAAATAATCAATCTCATATAAGCCTACAAAAAAAAATACAAAACTAAAGAGTTGGGCAAACACGGACCCCTGAGCAGAGCGTATGTGGAATCGGGTGCCTACCTTAATGAAGAATATTATTTTCCATGAATATTTCTTTTTAAGGATCTATTTATTCTTAACTATATGAAAAGCATTTTATTTATGAAACATAGCGAACGTTTCAAAAATTCATATATCTATTGTGTTCAAAATGAATAAACAAATTCATGAAAAAAATATGCATATCCTCACCATGGAAAGTACGAAGTTTAAGATTTGTCGGAAGTCTTTTATGAGAAAATGTATAAGATCATAAAAGTTTATCGTTTGTCGGAAGCCTTTATGTTGGAGTAATTATGGGATCAGAGATACATGCATATTTCATGTTTATATTTCCTTCCAAAATTTCCACTTTATTAATAAACTTAAAACGTGGTATCCGTAGAGAATTAACCCACGTTTCACAGAAATCCCGAATCTAAAGTACTTGGTCAATCGTCAATTACTGAGAGAGGACGTGAACAGAATTACGCATTATTTCATCACTACGTCTTTCCCGTCCATTTAGTGCGATGTACTAACATTGAGACATGTAATCAAGAGTCCGTGTACATCATCGCTGTCCATTCATATTATGACAAGAAAACCTTGATGGGAAATTATTGAAACCGATAACGACATCTGAATCCCAACTATTCTCCAATGATATTCTAAGCCACAAGCAAATTGCATTTTCTGTATTTTGATGTTCGGTCTTTGTGGACTTTAGATAATTTTATCTGCAGCTCCCCTTCTAGCCTTAGAGATCACCTTCTGTCTGAAACCTTCCTCTATATGTAAGCCTGAAGTGACAAATATTCTTGAATGAAAATTATAGTCCACATTCGGATACGTATCCCAGCCAATTTGTTTCTGTATTTATTGGAGGACTCACATTCTATAAATGACAAGCTTTTACACTTCAACATGTTTTCTGTTATGGTTTAATGGAAAGGAACGTAGCTGCAATGTTGCCTTGGATTATTAGCACGGTTTTGATATATAATATACTGGGTACAAGTTAAAGATTTTTGTACACTGTAGGTTCTATAAAGAATTTGTGTTTAAATTTGAGAAAATCTGGGGAACAATGATAAGATACAGGGCCGTAACCAGGAATTTCCAATGGGGGTGGGTGCACAATCCTGAGGCAAGGGATCTGAGGCTGATTTAGTCCCCCAGTTGCTCCACGGATAGTCCTTGTAGGGGTCCTGAGGGCGAAGCCCCCGGAAGCCGCGAGGTTTGAGAATTTTCGTTTTAAAATAGGTGAGGGGGGGTTGCACCCCCCCCCCCGTTACGGTCTTGAGTTTCTGAAGCGTGTTATGTCTGTCTGTGTGTACATGTATTGTGTATTCATACGCTGAAATTGTGTGATCAACCAAAGCAATCGATGCTTTCCAAGATTTAGTCTGGAGAATTTTATCTGAGACATAATTTTGTAAGACCTTCGTCCTTTGTACTTGACTTCGAATTGAATTCTGCACGAATTACACACACTAATGAGAAAAAATTGAAGCGATATATTTTCATTCATGTTTTCGCTAATTGTGACCGACAGTGATATTGTTGTTTTTCGTGATTTAACAAAATTATTTCTTCGTCTTGGACTTTGTCTGCCACTACGTGGATTGAAAAACGAGGAATGATGTAAGCACAGCTAATAAAGTTGTACTGCAAATCTAGAATTGGGCTCACCTAAATTACTAACAAGAGACTAATCAGTGTGCGGATTAGGGGGGGGGGCCCAGGGCCCGGGCCCCCCTTTTGGTGACCAAAATTATATGTATAGAAGTTATGCTAAGTAAACCCTAAAAATGACTTGAAAAGCCCTTTAAACCTAGAGCTTCCGGGGCTTCGCCCCGGGCCCCCACTGGGTTTCATTCTAGACCTCTAGCCAGCGACATATAGCAGGCCCACTTTTTCTAAAGGGCCGGCCTCCCTCTTTCGACAAATCCTGGATCCGCCACCTGCTAATCTTTGTTAGCTTTTCGTTGACCTAGACTCAAAACATGTTCATGTTAGTGTGGCAATTATTCGAGTATGCATGTAGCTACTCTGTTCCTTGTGGATCCGGATTAGAATAGGTCCTCAGTGCCCCTTGCTTGTCATGAGGCAATGAATGGGGGTCCTTTGGATGAAACCGTGAAAACCGAGCCCGCTGTCACAGCAGGTGCGCATGATAAAGACCCCTCCCTGCTCAAAGGCATGAGCGTGGAATTGCCTAAATTTGCCGCCCTTCACCCACAAGGGTGACGTCTCCATATGAATGAATAATTCTCGAATGGGACGTTAAACAACATACAATTAATACAATCATATATAGCTATTCTCTCTATTATATAAATTTGTTTACAATTATTATCAATTCTTACGCTCTTTCAACAATAATCGAATAATAAAAAAATGAAATAAAAAATAAAAAAAAAAAAAAAAAAAAAAAAAAAAATAAAAAAAAAAAAAAAAAAAAAAAAAAGAAACAAAAAAAAAAAAAAAAAAAACAAAAAAAAAAAAAAAAAAAAAAAAAAAAAATCAAATAAAAAATAAAAAAAAAAAAACAAAAAAGGAAAAAAAAATAAATAAAAAAAAAAAAAAATATAAAAAAAGTTAAATACAAATAAAAAAACCAAAAAAAAAAAAAAAAAATAATAAAAAAAAAACCAAAAAAAAAAAAAAAAAAAAAAAAAAAAAAAAAAAAAAAAAAAAAAAGAAAAAAAAAAAAATAAAAAAAAAAAAAAAAAAAAAAAAAAATATAATAAAAAAAAAAAAAAAAATAAAAAAAAAAAAAAAAAAATTGCTTGCGTCAAAGAAGTTATACATGTTATGGTCGAATGATACGCAAGCTATTTCAAGAGAGACATTCTGAAATGGCTCGTCCTCTAAACAATGTTGCCTGTTTAGCTGAAGGATCGACGCTGTCCAGCCCATTAAAGATAACAATCTGTCTTATTGCGAAACATCTGTAGGATCAAAGCGTGTATGTCGTGCCGGTCCTCCCTCACTTCGCGTGCTGGAACAGTCATGAAGCGTGTCTAGTTCAAATACCCACAAACACGAATCTTATATCATAATTAGCCGTACACCAATAAAGAACACCAAATGGACGGTATAAATTTTTAAGGAAACAACGAACTCTACATGACAGGGAGTATCAACTTTGATTGTGATTCCGAAGGTCAATCTATTAATTGAATTCTGTCATTATTTTCGTTATTATTTATCCCTAAAAAGTTCTCCCGGTCTTAAACATGGTCTAAAATTGGACATATCTGACGGTACAATCGTGTATCTTCGTCATATCACTTGATTCAAGGCTATTTCCGTGGAATGTGTTGCACAGAACGTAGTATTCTACCTATTTAAGGTAACAAAACATAAAAGATGAAACCAGGAAACAATTTTCATCCTAGCAGACGATAAAAACTAGAATAAATGTCTATGAATTCCTTTTTCAGATATCTGAACAAAAGAATTAAGACATTAGGTATTTTTGAAAAAAATAGTAGTGCTTGTTGGCTTTAAATGGCCCGAAGGCTAGTACTATACCATTCCAGAGAGGTTCCGAATGCTTCCTGCTGATTGACCGTTATTGCCTGGTCCCCTGTCTCCTGTGCGACGGCGAAGTCTTAGAGTCTGGGACAGGGAACCAGCTTAGTGACGTTTACGAATATAGTGAAGTGCAGATGATCGGTTGGCCATCAAGAAATTACAGGGCTGACTCCATTCTCTTGCAATCACGAGTCTTTGGTCCTTTCTCTCCCTTACATCTCTGTCATACTCTCGTTTTAACAAGACTTTTGTAAAATCATTGAAAAGATGGAAAAACACTCCTGTGTGAGTTGTTCTTTACTTTTGTGAAATATTATAAAAAGAAAATAATCCAATAAACTGATTTGTTATTTTGATCTTATAAGTTTTATTTTTTTAAATTTTTGTTAAGAGACTAATTTTGGCGTTTTTAAACGCACCTTTAAACCAAAAGTTTTAAGCAAAAATATAACAAATAATTATTTTGATTCTTTTCTTTTTTATAGTTTCACAATGTTAAGACACTCACAGTAGTGGTTTTTCCATTCTTTCATTGGTTTACAAAAGTTCTTGTATACGAGAGTTGAACAGAGAATGTAAGGAGAGAAAGGACCGTACAACTCTTGCAAGGAATGTGCTGACCAATATTAAAAAGTTACTTTAAAAGTAGAAACCTTTGGACTATAAATAATTCTTTCTTTATAAATAAAAAGAAGATAGAATATGATTATGAGTGACACAATTTACATCATTTGAATGGGATTCTGAAGTTAGTTTACTTTTAAATGACCTTCAAGTAGAACTTGGGTAATAAGGATGATGGAATCGAACATTTTTACAAAGCTATATATCATAAAATTAAACTATATTTACCTTCACAGATATGTTTATAATTAACGTACGCACTAATTAAGATCCTACAATCATTCCTAATTTCCTTCAAAATGCGGAAGCTATTAATTGTCTATATGATTGCTCCGCGGCCACGTTCGGCATGACGTTTCCATTACAAAAGATAAAGGTTAGCATCTGTTTTGTGGTCGTATATCAGTAGAATCATCTGGGATTGCGGTAGTGGTTAGGACACGCACGTTACAACCGGGAGTTTCCGAGTTCCATTCGCTAGCCCAGCGCCCCGTTAGATACGAGATCTTCCGCGAAGCGTCTGTCATTACAGGTGATATCCATGGTCTTTCGGATTTTACCTTGACAGCGAGGACCCTGTGTCTTGGTGGACATAAGAAAATACTAAATTACGGCCTTGAGTACCTTACTTTGGTCAAATTTGTGGTATTTAACCAAACGTTCCTTAAAACTTTCAATTTTAAGGTAAATTACGGTATCTTGTTTAGAAAGAAAAAACTATGAAAGAAGCAATCATTTTTCTCCACTCTTTGAAATATAAATGACAAGATCTTTTGATTTAGTTACTTTTATTGGGAGGACTTACATGTATATATTGTTTCCAAAATAAAACAAACCAAGAAAAAAAATCTCGAATGGTATAAGTTATTAGTAAACAACAAACAAAACAAAATCAAATGAAACAAATATGTCCACATCTGGATGGTTTATGATAACGAGGTGATCTATACTTTTAAAGCAAACAAAAAAGTCAAAATCTTCATTTGAAAATTATTTTTCTAAACATACAAATGACACATACTGTTCAATAAATGCGTAGAGATGAAGTCTTGTTAAGACATTAGTGGCATCAAAATGACATACACATACATGTGTGTATGAAAGTACAATGTGTTATATAATCTAACTATATTTTTCACTATGTCGATATTGAAAATCATATTTCGGCTTTTATNATGAAAGTACAATGTGTTATATAATCTAACTGTATTTTTCACTATGTTGATGTTGAAAATCATATTTCGGCTTTTAATATAGCCTATTTGTCCATCAGGTGACGTTTTATGTCAATACCCAGAGTAAATATTACAAATTATTGGTGCAATTTTTGACAGCTTGTCTTTTGTCCTGAAATAGCCCCTGCAGTGTACTTTGTATTGACAACACAGTCTAAGTAAATAGTAGCGATGATCTGGAATTATGCGATGGATAATCACAAAAAGCTTTTTTTTTCACTTTAATGTTTCAATACTAGTAATTACTGCCAGAGGAATTTTATCCATTATTGCAAAATTTACATAACACTTCATTTATTTTTTTCTTCATGACATTTTGTGAAATTTCTGATTAACCAAACAGATAGAATGGTGTCTCATCAAGTAAACAGCACTCACGAAAAGAGTCATTTTGTGCGTAAAAAAAGATCATCAAATATGATAACAAGGCTTGATTAGCTTTATAGGAAATACTTTAATGTTGTTAATCAATTATTTAAGTGAAACATAGAAATGAAAGCATTAGCCAAGAATTTTTGAAAGATTTCACTTAAACTGAAATAAAACGCTGTTATAGTTTTTAGGGAGAATAGCACACTGCGGCAATACCCGTGGCTGTTTTCCTTT